>JAQGAZ010002610.1:0-16488 GCA_034692225.1 Polydesmus complanatus
AAATGGATTAAAATTCAGCCATTCTGCTATTTATGCTGCAGGAGTAAGCTTTTGACTACTGTATGGAGCATTTTTTTAAAATACAATTGTTGTTTTATTTACGAGTTTTCACTTCGAGTTTTATTTCACTCAAGGACCAAAAAAAAGTCGCGAAAGAGAGAACGTTTTTCAAATAAGAATAAAAATTATTCTAAAATGCTAGAAAATGTCCCTAAAAGCGGTGTTATTTACTTAGCAATATTATTTTCTAAAAATTGATGAATTTTAATTTAAAGAGATCAGCTTCATGAAATCAATGTAGCCTGACGACTTCTTTCATATTGTCGTCGCAATTTAGAGGCAATATATAAGGCAATTTAAAGTGAACTAAAACTTCCAAATTCTTCCTAAAACTTCCTATTTTATTTATTATTCTCATAATTTTTTTTTTTTAATAAACATTTTATTTTAAATCAATAAAGTTAAGCGCAGAAAGGTTCAAAGATTGTCAAGTGCATTGTAGTTTGATGATGAGATCACATTTGTTTATTCTAAATTAATGTTAGATTAATAATAATTACGTTAGTAATCTCACTTCTCATTCACCACAACGCTATAACCACACTCCAGCTGACTCCCGTTGGGAGGAACATGGCGGATTTATACCACGTGATTGCGAGAACCAATAAGAAAAATCTCTTACCATGACCACTCTCTTGCTCAAATATAATATAGGCTCTCTAAATTGGGGATGATCAATCTTTCTAGCTCGTGGGACAGCATTTTCTCCACTGTACACGGGTGTCACCTATTATTTATCACAGTATTAAAGCGCAAAATTACTTGATTTATTTTTTTAAATAATTGCACTTTTTGGGGTATTTCAGAATAGGCTACTGTTTTACATTTTTTTTTTATTAAATTAAAAATTTACTTTTTAAAAAAACATAAATTTTTTTTAAGTCTACATCTTACTATTTTACTAGCTTATTTAGGCAAAAAGAAATATTTAAAGCCAATTTAAAAAGCTGATAAAAAAAATTAAACCAAAAGTCGTTCATTTGAATTTAATATAATCAAATTTTGCTTTTTTTTTTCGATCAAATTCGTAATAAATACATAATGAGCACACACTTTTTTTAATAATTATATTTTATTAAACATCTATTTTTTATTATATTTCTTTGCAAAAATTCAAACTACAAATAATAATAATAAGATCGTGAACAAACAAGTGTAAAATATTAAAAAAAAAAAAAGTGAGGTAAATGGTGAATTTGACTATCAAATATTGAGATAATTAATAATTGTGTGCAACGAACAACTATTTCTATTTAAAAAAAAAAATACTACGACAATTTTAAATAAATTAAATTATATAAATATTGATTATCGCATTTTTTTTTAATGGAATTTATAAAATAAGCCTGAACACAGCAAAAAGTGGTAAATCTCCATTATTACGTATAATATACTGTAATATTAATATAAATCTATTCAATGTACAGTATGCATATTTTTTAAATATTTTTTTAAATGCTCAAAATCATTCTAATTGGTCAATGAAATGAGCGGCCTTAAAAAACTGAGGTATCTGGTCGTCCGAACGAGCGATAACTTTGTAAATGACTTTTTTCCACGAAGGATCATTATTTTTGCCTAATGAGATGGCGTCGAAAAACTCTCTCAGCGTTTGCTCCACCACGTACCGGAAGTTGGGAGGAACCTGTGCATACAAATAATCGTTAAGCTACAGCCTTCTTTTTTTAATGAGAAAATTTCATTATTTCCAAATTACCTTTATGTTAGTATTGCGGTTGTAGTGCTGAGTCAAAACTCGATAAATCTCGCTGTTTTCACTCACTGCAATCTCTGCGGAACATTCGATTCCCTCGCTCAACGCTAAACGAGCGTACTTCTCCATTTGAATATAATAAAACTCTCTGAAACAAAAAAAAAAAAAAAAAAAATTATAGCCTTCGGTAAATAATAATAAAAAAATGGCTTCAGATAATTAAATAAATAACAGTAAATAAATATTTTGGATAAAATAATGGTTGAATTAATGCTATAGTCAGGGCTCGTCAGAGGAAATGCGTGACCTGGGGCAGTCAATTTTTTGGAGGCTTCACCGCCCCCCCTCCCTCCTTATCAATAATTTAATAATAAACAACAACTGAAAACGTACCTGAAGTTGGAGAACCATTTGACTAGTTGAGCCGTGTTATTCTTATTGAAGTTGATGTCTGGGAAATTTTCTTTGAGCACCGAAGACGAGGGATACCTGACGTAGAAAAACATGAGTTTGGCTTTTCTCAGATGCATCGGAGTCAACGTGGTAGCAGTACTCGAAGACGATCCGTAATCGCTTTCGCTAGCTTCCGTTTTATAGAGACTGGAATCGGGACTGTTGCACATCTCGTTCCGTTCATTCCTGGAAGACTGGTAGTTGAACAGTAGACTAGGGTTGGTGACGGCCACGGAGGTAGCCAAAGACGCTGGAACAACGTCGTAGGTCGAAACGGGGAACTCCTCATTACCCGGCCGACTTTGTTGCACGCGAATGGCTTTATCGGTGACTTTGCAACGTCTTTTCTTGGGAGAAACGACTAGAGATATGGGAAGGTTGTCGTCGTCGGACGGAGAGAAGGAGGCGTAATACGCGGGTGGCGGCGGCGGCGGCGTCGTTTGAGGCCCGTTGCGTTTCACCCAATCGTCAATCAGCTTGGACATTCCTATTTTGAGCGTGTGAGCCAGACACTTCCAGTCTTCGTCGCTGATGTTGTAAGAACCCAGCGAGTTTTCGATGGAATCGGCGGGGAATGGCGTCACTTCCATGGGCGCTATCATTTGCAGCAATCGCTTTTGTAAGGTGGCTAATTGCAGTTCCATCTCGCTCACTTTGTCCTTCAGGTCTTCGGACCTTGGATGAGGGTCCTGACGAGGCCTCTTTTGAGCTTGAGGCTGCTGTTGAGGCTGGTAAAACTTCCGCTTTTTGCAACCGTTAATCTGATACACTTTGAAGGTTTCACTAGACGTCACTCGAATCGGAGAAGGATCTTTCTTGATCATCGACACCAACGATTCCACTCGCTCACGTTTCGCATCCTCGTCACTCCATTTGTTGTAAGTGACTTCATCTTCAAATAATTCCGTTTTCATTTTTGTAAAATGTATAAATTTTAAACTGTAAGAAAGAAAAAAAAGTACGGTAATTTAAATAATTTTAAAAAATAATAATAAATGGGGAGGCTATTAGTTTCATTAATAATATTAGAGAGGAGTTTAAGGCGGTTTGAAAATAATATTGAAGAGCTTGTAACAATAACAAGACAATTCCGTTGTTTAGTTTTTTGAGTCAATGGATATTTTTTTTAATGATAAAAGGGTATTCTATCGACTTATGTAAGGATTATGAAACTGTGAGATAGGCGTTCAAATAAACATTTTTGAAACTACCCAGTAGTAATAAAAATGTGAGTTTAGAAAACTCGATTTATTTTGCAGTTTTATTTGGATTTATATTTATAGACTACAGTACTTGCGTAATTTGTTTTTATAGCATTTATGAGGTAAACATTTGAATTTTTTGTTTATTATAAACTGTTAAAAAAAAGGGAATTAATTATTCCTAATGATGTCATAAGTAAAACTTTTTATTAAAATACACAAAAACAAACTCTGAAAACTGCCTCAAGTTCACTACAGTATTGAAATTGTGTAACTAGAAATTAATCATTAAAGAATATATATATTTTTTAAATATTTAGACAAAATTACTGATGAATTATAATAGAAAACTGAAAAAATGCACACAAAAAAATAATGCGAAAAAACTACAATTTAATCGATAAAATAATATTGAAAATTACTGCGTCATGGAAACTCTTTAATTTTAACATTTTATCACTATTTTTATCAATATCAGTAAAAAGAAAGCCGATAAACAACAATGAAAAAAATGGATCAAAGCAGATAAAAGTATGGAGACAAAGCAAAATTATTAAGAAGGAAAAAAAAAAAAAATCTTTCTTTCAGTAAATTTAATTATTTCTTACCTTAAAATTATCCAATGATAATTAATTGTGATTATCCATGTAAAGTATCCGTTCAAAATCGTTGATGCCGCTTTTGCAACTGTTTACCCGGGCCAAACGTTATTATTAAATAATACCGTATAAATTTTCTTCTTCTTCTTCCGCCGGTATATAATCTCTCGACACCCGTTATTCGATGTTGTTTGGTTGAAAGAAAAATAGCAATTGTTCGCCAACGCTATCAGCTGCCCGTTTTTATACCGCCTCTCGCGCTCTCTTCAAATGGGATGTCCTAAACCCAGCGTTTTCTCCCCCTTATAGGCAGCTGAAAAGAAAAACCCTCCCTTATACAACTCCCTTATCCTTATATCCTTCCCCCCGAAAGCTTATCAAAGGGTTTACTCTTGCAGAAACCCTCCTCGCTCTTTCCTTTTTTTTTTTTTTAATTCTCCCTCTCCTCTCCTCCTACGCCTCAAAACCCCTTGGTCAACTTCCCGGACACCACGCGCCACCACACCTGCCACCCCCACCAACACCATCATCAATGCGCTGTGGATGCACGCTTGGATAATCTCTTAATCTATCATGCACCGGCCGACATACTTTTTTTTCAGGTGTTTGTCAATTTTTTTTTTTAACTTGGGTTTAATTTTAGGCAAAAAAAAAACAACCTTGAGTTTAAGAAATATTTTTAAAATTCCGAATAAGATTTTTTTCTTTCGTTTTTTTTTTTTTTTTTTGAAGAAAAAGTTTGTTTACTTTTAAGTTTTGAAGAATTTATTTCGATTAAATATTAGGATTAAGTAGTGAGTAGTAGATAAGAGAACGGAAGTGCGGAGGAGATTCGCTCTCTTGGAGGAATTTCTCGACGTACGAGATGTATGGGAATTGGGTGGGACCGGCTGTTCTCACACTGACGTCATTGGAAGTCGTCGATATTAAGTCATCACTAACGCGAATTTATTGTGATAACAATACAAAAAGAGCGGAATACTGTATTATTTATTATTTTTTTTCAAAGAAAATTATAATAAAATAATAATAAATATTTAATGTCGGGTAAAATTTTGTAGTAAGAAATTCTCAGTAGAAATGAATCGACATGTACCGGTACACGTCATTTTAACGTAATAACGGTTGTCAATTTTAACGAAATTTTTATTTATCTTTGAAGAATTTTGTTAACGAAATTTAAAGCTAATGAATATCAACTTTTATTATTTTTAATTACTGTATCATAAGAATTTTTTTTCTTGGTATTTTATTACTGGAATTTAAAATACGTTTTAACTGAATTTAAAATTAATTTTTTCTAAGGGTTGAGCAAAATCATCAATTTTTTTAAGCAAAGTTTTACATGAATTTTCAAACGCATTGATAAAACTCCAAGTCGATTTTGAGCCGGAAATTGAGAAAAATTATCAGTTTTTAAGCCAAATTTTACCGAAAGAATATTAATATTGTCGCATATTAAGAAAAAAACCCATGTAAATGTTTTCTTAAATAAGTTATTTTTTTTTTTAAATAACTTGCATAATCCAAAAAGACAAATTCAAGCTTTAATAAAACGTTTACGCTATTTAATCGTCCTTAAAGTAAACTTTAAAAATAGAAAGCCTCATAATAATATTATATATATATTTTTTTATCTGTTCGTAGAATCGTACATGTGCCAGGTGAATTTGATTATTTGACCTTTCAACGTTTTTGCTATTTCTATCGTAAGAGAGACTTAAAGAGAGTATTATAGCAGCTGCTGTGACCCTAGGAAACGCACGCGCACCGTTGAAACAGGCAACGCGCGCATTCAAACTGGCAACGTGTACATTCAAACAGGCAGCGTGCACATTGAAACGGGGAACAACCAAAGAACATAAAAGCAGAAATCTAAAAAAAAAAATAATAATAATAATAAGAAAAGAAAGAGCCCCTGTTCTTTGAGTCTCGGAAACAGACTTCTCTCTCTCTCTCTCTCTTTCCCCATCGTTCTTTCTCTCTCGCTCTCCTTCGGTCTATCTTGACCTTTGTAGTGCGCGAGACAGGGAGTGTCAAAGGTCGGGGCTAGAAGGTAAAGGCCCTCAGACCCGAACTAAAAGATGGTCACGCGTAAGAGTCTAGGGAGTAGTGATTAAGGGGTGACCCCCGTCGGACCAGACCTAGACGTCTATGAAAGAAAAAAAAAAAAGGAAATAAAAAAAAAAGCTTGAGGGCACAGACATAAAAATGGGATCTTTTCATGGTTATTGTTTGGGTGTCTGACTCATTTTGTGTTGAGGTTACTCGCAGGGGCTCACCGGGTTAACTTAGGTCGCTTAAAGGTTAGGTCATTTACACTAAAAATCGTTATAAAATTACGTTATTAATTTTTTTTTTTACATTTATAAAAAAAAAAAAATGTTTTTTTGTCTTAAACAAAATTTAGAGTAGAAAAAATATTTGTTTTTATTATGATTAATATTGGTACGTAGTAGTATTATCTGCAATGTTATTTCCGTCTTAATCGAAATTTCGTAATACAAGATTATTATTTTTTTTATTCGACGCCTTAAAATTTAAGGAGGAGTAGGCCAATGCTGTAATCTAATCTACAATATTTAAAAATAGTAACGGTACAATGAAATAAGTCTTACGCACAATGAGATTTTTGACTCATCAAAACATTTGTACTGTACTGTATTAAGAAAATTTGGCAATACTGGAATTCACATTTTTTTTTTATTTTACTTAAAATTTGCCAAATAAAATTAGGAAATTATTTAAATAACGCGAATAAGTTTAATAAAGGTAGGCTACATGTAATGGCATTAATAAAGAAAAACAATTAGATATTATTGATCAACAGTTCGGATTATCAAGATCTCGTGACTCTGCTGTAATAATTTTTTTTTAAAACCAATTTGCGACAACAATAATAAAAAAAAAAGCATGGTGGTTGTTTGTGTTACCACTATCCATACATCACATAACATTTTTTTTTTTTTTACTTTTTTACCTGTTTTTTGAGTAAAACCCTAAAAAAAAAAAGATGCTCAATTTTTTTTTATTATTTATTATTTAAGTTAGTTGGATATATAATAATATTTTTTGCCTATTAACCTGCGTTGAGTTGATCGCGTGGTTTGAAGAGCTTAGTTGTTTTTCTTTTGCGATAAGAATAGGGCAGGTGTTTGGTCTCAATGAATCCAGGCAAAATCTAACAGATGGAGCAGCTGAGAAATGGTAGATTTTTGAGTGAGAAGGAGGGGGAGGAGGAGGTGACGCGTGGCTCCCCTTAACAACCTAGGGTAATATACACGTGCCAAGGAAATGCTAATTTGCTATTCCGACGTATTTGAGGAGTTTGTTTGGCGGTTGAGAGACGACACAGAAGCTAATAGAGAGGAGAAATCGGGATAAAAGAAAGGACCTAGACCACCTGGTGGCGGCCTTTAACCTCGCAACGCGCAGACCAACGACCTATTTACATTAATATTAATATTAATAATAATAAAAAATTAATAATTAGTCCAGCAAAATAAAATATACCATAATATTAAACCGTGTTAGACAAATTTATGGAAACAAGCGCCGTTTTATCTTAGTGTTTTAAGCAATTAGATACACTCGCTTACATAAGCAACAGAAGGCAAAGGGTATTTTTATGTAAAAAAAAAAAAAATGTAAGATTATATTTTTATTTTTTAATAGATAATGTTCAAGGATCAAAATGCATCAATGCAACTCAAAATAATGTCACGACTAAAATGCATTCGCATAAAAACATGTGAGCATTTTTAAGCTATAGTGGTCTAAGTCAACTTTTTTTCAAATGGATAAAAACAGGTTTTATTAAAGTTTCTAGAAGCCTATATAATAGATTCCGGAGTAGTTATACTGTATACAGTACTCGTAAGTCCTTATTTAAGTTTGAAAAGTTATTGAATTTTTTTTATTTATCCGGCATTACGATTTTAATTTACAGCATAAGGGAGTTTGGTTGGTTAAAATTTTTTTAAATTGTAATGCCGGTATGTACACAAAGACTCAAAGCGTTTTAAATTTGTGTTGAAAAACATCCAACTCCACGGCGAAAATAATACAGTATTATTTTGACCGCGCAGACAGTATAAATATTATGTATCTTAAAATAAAATTGATCAATAGAAAGACGATCGTTTAGAACGGACGTGTTATAGAACACAGTATATACAAGTTACATTTTTTTACTCTATTAAAAACAATAGAAATAATCAATGACTTGGATACCACACTTATTATTATGTCTACTCACACTTGTGCTACCTGTATACAAATTATTGCAACACCCAATTTATTACTAATATCAGATAAAAGCCTAAAAGAAAAATAACAAAAAAAATTGTTAAAATAATTATCAGCAAAATCTAATTTTTAAAACAAAAATAAGATAACACATTAGGCTATTTATAAAGAGATGTTGCAACAATTTGTATTTTTTGTTTTTGAGATAGGGTGAGGACATATCATTTTCTGTAGAAAAACATTTTGAAATTAAAGATGAGGCAATAATAATTATTAGATCGATGTCTTTTTGATATCGGGAGCACGACTTTACATAATTAATGTAAATTGTAATAATAATAACTATCGGTATATATACAAAAAAAAAAATACCGGTATTGGAAACGAGTATAATTTGAGCAATAATTTTTTTATTCATAAAAGAAAAAAATACAACTAACACGCAACATTATTATAACTCCTTAAATACTTGCGCGACGTGCGGCGCCACGAGTTGAGCGTTTTCCATATGAAAATAATGCGTTTTGACATGTTCCAGGTACGTTATCTTGAACCACTTGCAATTGCGAGTGTGTTTCTCTTCAATCTTTTCCTCCCCAATTTTCTTTACGCGAGGGGTGTACCAAGGATTTTCGTTCAAAATGGCCAACCACGTTCCTCGGTACTCGTGCATGCGGTCCAAAGTCTCGGCGATCGACGTCTTCGTATATTCCAAATTGAGCCCGAGCTTGAGACGATGATCCCTCTTAAACACGTACTTCTTGTCGGCGATTTTCACCGAACGGGTCAACAACAGATCGATGTGCTCTCGACTCAAATTGGTTCTCATTTCGGACATCATGCGCACGGCGTGCTCGTACGACACTTTCTGCTCCACTTCCTCGGCTTGTCTGCCGTCTAATTTCAAGTACAACTCGACGAAATCTTTCGCCCGAAAGTCTGTAAAAAAAGTGTTGTTGGCGCTGGGATAAAGAACATCTAAGGTGATGAGGTTGACCACTCTTGCAGGAAAAATAGTGACGAATTTGATGGCGACTAACGCGCCCATGCTATGCGCTAAAATGCTGAAAGTGTCCCATTTGAGCCAATTGGCCACTTGCAACACGTCGCAAACGAAGTGGAAAGCGTTGTAATTGGCTCCGGGGCCGAGGTGAGAGGAAGAACCGTGCCCGGAAAAGTCGAAAGCCACGATGCGCAATTGGGGTAGGAGACGAGCCAGGGGTAAGAAGGACAGAGCGTTGTCTTGCCAACCGTGGAGGGCTAGCACTGGTGGCCCATTCGGGTCTCCCCACTCGAGGACGGACAAATGGCCAAAAGACACTGCAACTTTATGTTCACGCGCGTTCATCTTCGACTGAATGTTTAATTATTTTTATCTTGTTTTGTTTTTTCTTCTTCTGCTCTAAAATCGATCTTTGAGCATCATTAGATTTGATATGTCGTTTCAAAGTTTAAATTTCGATCTGTTAAATACTCACATGATGAAATAAAAACTCGCACAAATAGAGTTTCATGGAAATAAATGCTCCATTTATGTATTTACCTGTTTCCGTCTTAAAATACTATTTATAATCCCAAAATTCCCCCCCCCCCTAACAAAAAAAAAAAAGCAAACAAACAACACAAATGTAAGGTTTTTATTGCTCGAAATTGTGAATGTTCAAAGCCTCTCTGAGCGTTTATTGCCCGCAAAACTACGTCTCAAGAAGTATATTTTTTTATATAAAATGGATTGTGATTAAATACAAATTCTATTTTCAATTGATTTAAAATTAAGAATTATTAATAATTAATTAAGACTCTAAAAAATATGAATAATGACACGTCTAATCTACAACCTCAAAAATAGTGTTTTACTATTTTACCTCAGGCCACTGTATTACCTGTACATGTATTAAATTTATCAAAAAAAAAAAAAAAGATCTATTTTTGTAACTAAAAAAAAAATAACAATTCGTAACTATCAACAACGCTTGTTTCTGTTTAAAAAAAAAAAAAATTAATAACATATTAAACTTGAAGCAACTTCTTATTTTAATTAATTATTTATTGGCAGATGTGCATGCATTTCTAATTAACAGTTTATAGATAATAATTAGGAATCCTTCATTTTTATTTTGTTCAGAACTTATTACAAAGGTTATACAGTAGGATCACATTTCTTATACATTTTTAATAATAATATTTTACAGTAGGCCTACATGTACGCTATATACTCGCGTGTATGGACAAACAAATCTATAATAGTTATTGTACAGCTCAGTAAAACCCGCACTGGAAATGAGTCGCTCAATTTCGGCCAAGGAATTAACTCCACCTCGGGTGTCGACGAAACTCTGGTTAGCCGAAGCATTGTCCGACAATGTCGAAGACAATTGGAACACCAAGAAACGAAGCCTTTCGGTCGCTTTGCCTCCTTTACAACTCGTCCTCTGTCCTTTTCTTTTCGTATTGCGCCTTTTGGGCTTCTTTCATTTGAATCCTGTCCGCCAGAAATCCACGTCTAAACTCTACTTCCTCTTGTGCATCTACCAGAAGGTGGCCAGCGCGGTTTTGGTGCTCTTCATGTGGGGTACGGCTTTTTTCAATCTCATCAACTTCGATTTGGCCGATTTTAGCTTCGACCACGGAACTCTCACTCGTATAGTTTACCTGTGTTGGTTTATTCAGAACGCCCTAGCCGTCACTCTATACAGTTACGCTTCTCTTCGCCATCAGCTGCTGCGAAAATTGGAGGACGAATGGAACGAGTTACGGTTCCCTTCGGTCGTTTCCACGCAAATCTCTCAATTTTGTCGTCGATTGCAATGGTTCATGCTCGTTGCCGTGGTTTTAGTATCAATTCTCATTAGTTTTGGTACGTCGATAATTTTTTTAAAGAGCTTTTTTTAAAATAACATTGCAATGAATATATTTTAAATCCAAACTTAAAAAGTATTAATGTTGTAATATTGAGCTCGATTTTCTTTATAAACATTGAATCTATAAACTACCCTAGATCTGGTTAATTTTAATTTACTTTTATTTTTCTATGCTTAATCTAGTGATAATCGAGGTGTTTGTGGTACACGGAGAACTGCAAGAGGTGTATGTCGACACGGACATTCGTTTTAAACACGTAACCGTTGGCGTCTACGGACTAATGGGCGTGGTGAACGGGGTGGTCTGGGCAGCTTCTTTGGCTTTCTATCTCCTGCTCTGCTGGATCTTGCGCTGCCTGTTCCAGGCGCACGCCCTCAATTTGAGTCGCGAGGTGCGCGAGGACGATCCTCGCTTCATTGATTTCGAGGAGCACCGCCACAGCCACGAGCTCATTTGCACGCTCGCCAATACCATCGACGATATTTTGAGCGAATTAGTTTTTTCTTATTTGCTATTTTATCTGCTCATCTTGTGCCTGATGGCGTATGAGATCGTGGGTATGCCGGATGAAATGAGCCTGATGCTGGTCCGAGGCTTTTGGTGTTGCCTCAGCGCCGGAACAATCGTTCTGGTGTGCGTCACTGGAGCCGCTGTAAATACCACGGTAATATTTAGTTTTCTACAGGTTTTTATTTATTTATTTCATTATTGATTTTGATTATTATAGGCTCATCTACCATACATGTTTATGAATCAATATTCATTGAAATATTTGCCTCCAAATCAAAGCACTCAGGTGTTTATATATTTTTGTGTTAATTTTGAAAGATCTTAAACGAGTTTTAAATTGTACTGTAGTTTATTGCTTTCGTCATGAAATTGATTGGGCCCAAAATAGGATTAACTGCTTGGGGAATGACTGAAATTAATAAAGGAATATTACTTACCGTAAGTTGCCAACTATCGTATTAATAAAAAAAAAATAACATCTTTAAATCACATTTTTTTTTTTTGGATTTAATAAAAAAAAAAGTATTGTTTTTAGATGGCAAGCGTTTTTTTGACGTATTTACTTTTGCTTGTGCAACTGCAGTCTGTCTTCAAGCAAACAGATAATAATAATCGGCTTTGCAATATTAATAATAGCACTGTATTTCAATAATATTGACAAATTTATTTTGTGTGTAACATATTTTCCTCTGTTTGCACTTTTGTTCGCCCAAACTTATTTATTTAATAGCTGCTGCTGCTTACACGTATCATACATTTCTTTCTAATTAAAATTATTATTTATAAAGTGTGCATTATTTTTATGCGTAGATTATTTTAGCAGGTCAATTCTATTTTTTATTATTAGTTTTTGGCGATAGCTGACCACTGCTAAATGTGCTTTTGTGCTTTTGTGGTAAATTGGATTGAAAACTAATGGTAGCTCCTATTTGGATGAGATTTGGAAGACTTTATTTAATGAATAATTATTTATTAACGATACAAGACTTTTGAAACAGACTTCAATCAATGAAACCAGTTCCACATTTTGTTGTAAATGCAGTTGTAAAGTCATTTTTTCTTTTTTGAAAATCATAAAAATGACGTCACAACATCACTAGATTTCGGAGAAATTAATTGCTTATTAATGTTTAAAACTGGATCAAAACAGTTTCTTTAAAACTTAATAATTATTTTAATTAATTAAATTTTTTACTACGCTAAGTGCTATATTAACGTACTATAAAATATAAAATAACACACAATTTTTAAGATTATTATTGTAATAATGTATAATAATAATTGAGGTATTGATTTAATTATGTTACATTTTCAAGATTAAATGAAATAATAATAATTCTGCGACTTTTCTTATTTATTTCGTAAAAATAACAAACGTTTAAATTTACCGCATTCGGTATACCGACAGCGCTGTAAGTAGTTTGCAGTTTTCTCACTAGAGGGCGTAACGGATCTGCAAAATGTTACCGGGCTTATCATTCAATCAATCTTGTCAAGGTCTCCGAGGTAAATCAATCAATGGCTTCAGTCAAGTTAAGTTGATTCCTCCGCCCAATAAATAAGGTCAGTGAAATTTGCACGAGGGAATCTCGGAGCAGTAGTCATTTCTATGTAGTCGAGTGTCAAGAACGAAGGTGGTGGGAGTAGCTGCTGCACGCCAACGAACTGGGAATGCTATTGTAATCTACAGGTTACTCTTTTTCTTTTCTCTTTTTTAAACCTTCAATCAAATAAGTAATCATGTATTGAGAGCTTCGCAGCCAACGTGATAGATAGCAATGTGTTACATGTATTAAGTCGCGATTAACGGGTGTATGTATGCAACGCCATATATATATAAAAAAAAATAATTCCAGAAGAAGTTTTTTTTTTGATAAAGTTTGTGTATCGAGAAAGGAGACTTGAGAGAAGGGAGAAAAAAAAATGGCTTCAGCCACGATTCAAGAGTTGAAAAGTCTTCTGGGGTTGAGAGAAGATCAAATTCGGCAGTTGGAGTCGAGATTGACGCTGAAAGACAGCGAGATTCAACAGCTGAAGAGCCAACTGGATAAATTCCAATCCGTTTTCAACTATGGAGTGCAGGCTATGGGAGTGCAAGTGGTGGCGGGACGCAAAACTCGCCGGGCGCAGGGCATCTCGGCCGAACCGCAAAGTCTCAAAACCTTACAGGAATTAAGTCAGCAAAAAACGGCCATCATTCCCAAACCAGAAAGGTATTTTAATAAAAAATTTATTATTAGATTATTTTTGATTCCACTGCTCCCTGTACAGTACAGTGTATGAATCTTATCTCGTATTCGGAAGCTGATCCGATCGCGATAAACACATGTCGTATTTCCCACACACACACACACATAATACAGTACTTATAAAAAAATAATCTTTTAATTATTATTTAAAAACCGATATTTTTAGGTGCAGAATAATAATATCTATTTTTAAAAATGAGAATTTTAGAGATAAGCGCGAGTGTAATAATAAAAAGAAAGAGGTTGATTTATAACGATAATCGATGTTTGCGAATCGATTACCGTTTTGTCGTAAAAATAACGCAAGAAAAGTTTCGATTACGATAATCGATACGAATCGATGTTGGTTAGCGTAGATTTTACTTGCAAACTTTTTTTTTAAAACATTTTTTTGAAGGAAGCTATTTTGTGGTTTTAATTGAAAAAAAAAAATTTCGAGGTTGATTTATTAATAGAATTGATTTATTAACGATAAGATTAGAATGTTTAGAAGTAGTATCGATTATGATAATCGATTTGAATCGATTAAAATTGGTTAGCGCTACGTACATTTTTTTTTATAAATTATTCGTCTTGATTTTAATACAGTGTACTTGTTATACGTTTGACTTTTCTGGCTATTTATTCGTTGTATTATGCAGGCTATGAAGAAATTAAGTATCTTTTAATAGCTTTTTTTTTAAGTACATGTACAGTAAGTTATACGAAGTAGTGCAAGATGCAGCAGTCCTGGCGGTTGGTGCTGCCAAGCACACACACACACATGTGGTTTGGCAAGAAATTCAATTTTAATTGCTTTCGGTGTTTTCAACTCTTTCGAAATTGAATATTAAATAAGTTTTTTTTTTTGCTTGTTCCGGTTTGGTCACTTTTTCTTGGAAGAAAAAAAAAAAAATTAACGAAAGGTCAATGCGAAATCAATTTACTATTATACCCGAACGGTAAAAGTGTCAGGTAGAACGAACGTCGGTATTACGAAGTGTTTCTACCGTAGTATACAACGAAATGTGTCGTACGTTTCGGTTGAAAGTTCATTATAATTTACCGAATCTTCAACCGAAACATGCGACATTGTTTATAATAATTATGTACTTCATTATTATTATTATGGGGTGATAGGGGAATCACTTTTTCGTTTTGTCAAGGGTGTACTTCAATGTTGATGTTTCCCTGAAAAGTTTCACATTTCACTATAAAAATTCTCTCGTTTTGCAAAAGAAATCTACTGTACAACGAAGTTTTAAAATTTGAAATTTTATTGGTTAAGAAATAAATCGAAATTTTATAATTCTAATTTTTTTTTAATATGAATATTGAATATACAATTTTACGAAATATTTAAATTTGATGAAAAAAATTATAAACAGACATTTTATAGCGAAGTTAAAAGTTTTTTTTTATAATATAAATTTTAATAATTAATTTTTTAAATTCAATTTCATTTGTTTACACAAATTTTAATCTCGTTCGTTATTATTATTATTTTTTTGTACATATTTCTAAGGTACTTCATTGGAGTAGAAATAAATAGAATCCGAAAACAGTTTTCTAGGTTTTGAAAATGGTTAATTTTATCTCATTTTTTCTATTTTATATATATTACCGGTATATAGGTATATAAATCAAGGACAAATTTTTGTTCTGTTAAAAAATATGCTTTTACTATCAATTTTATTTTTAAAACGACTGAATTGTCAAAAAATAAGTTCGGTAATGTTTTTTTTTTTTTTTTCTTCTTTTTTTCATTCATTTCATTTGTCAAAGTGATGGGCAGAACGTTTAAAAGTGACAAATGAAATGAAGGTCCTCACTCGTACGATTTGCTTTCATTTTCATTATTTTTAGTTCAATTCCAAAGGTTTTGTTTTTTTTAACCGCTTGTCAGAGTACAGTATTATAATTATGTATTTATCAAAAATCTCTCAGTGTTTATAATTAGCTATAATAAAGTGCATCCGAGTTAAAAATAGAGCGGTTGGTTTCTATTCTACGATTTTTCGTTTGCTTTTCGTTTTCATAACAGGAAACTTTTATTTATTTTTTTTTGGTTTTATTCGATATTAATTGTTATTTTTAGCACGTCCACACCGGGGGAAATCCACAGCGTCGCTCTCATTAATATTAATTTCTGCTTTATTGAGATAAATGTCGTTTTTACGCTTTTGGAATTCATAAGAAAAAGTTCTTTTAAATATTTCCGATTTCAATTACTCGCAATTAAAAATTATTATTTTTTTTTTCTTCTTTGAAATTGAAACCAATTTTTTTGTTTACATAGGAAAAATTATGTTGAAAAGTAGGTTGGGTTTATGCGTACCGTTCATTAAAAACATTTTTTAGCTGATAATTTATTCAAATAAATTTGAAATAATATTTATTACTTTTTTTTAAAGGTGGGCGGGGCTTATATATATTTTTTGGTACACTGGCAATATTATTTTTTTATTATAAAATTTGGTTTTTTTTGGGTTAAATTTATTATTTTTTAAAGCAATTTTCCTGAATTTTGGGCGAGTCTTAATAATATATATTTTTTTAAATTTGAAATCGCAATTAAAAACTCCATTTTAAATTAATATTATGTGGGCGAG
>JAQGAZ010002611.1:0-16481 GCA_034692225.1 Polydesmus complanatus
AAAGTCACCCAAAATGTGTTTTTGCGTTTATTTTACCATGTTTTTAAAATATGCGCCTTTAATCTAATTTTTTTTTTAATTGTTTTGGCCGCATATCGAAACTTTTTTGGGCCGTATATCGAAATTGTGCTATAATTTACAAAGGCCGTTATAGCGAAACGCCGTATATCGAGGGGCCGTATATCGAGGGATGGGTGTATTTTATTTTACTCGTAAATTCTATTGCATAATTAATTTTTTAAAATTAGGTTTTTTTTAAAATATTTTTTAAAATAATTTTTGTATATAAAATTGAACCGTTTGAATGCACATTATCATTATTGATAGCGGAAAATTGAATTTATTTACACGTGTATAAATAATACACTCGAATTTGCAAATACAAAACCACATCACAGCTATTAGCGGCGGCAGAGCCCCGAGGAGCCAGAATGAGAGCATAAAATTAGCGTTGTAAAAAGTTTCTAATAATGTGGCCATTGAAATATATAGTACAGTATAGCATAAACTATAATAAGGTCCAAAAAAAAAAAAAGATAAAAAAGAGGGGCACAATAATATCGGTGGCGTTTGTGATGAGATAAGCTATGTATGCAACGCCAAATGTATAAATGATAGCAAATAGAGCGAGCATCAGCTGTCGTTTTTTATTTTGTTTTCCATCCGTCTGTTTGTTTGCTTGTTGTCGTCATTAATATCTATTTGTTGAACGTGTACGGATCGCGAGAGTAAATATCTATCGGCGACATTGACAAATGTTGGTAAAAAAAAAAAAAGCATAAGCTTAGTTGGCGAGTGGGCGGGGCAGTGGAGGGGGTTGGGGTGGGGAAGGAGATTGCGGTGGATGGGGTTTATGTGGGTACAGAGAGCCGGTGGTGTAGGACAGATGAAATTTTACACCTGTTCTAGCGAAACATGCGGTGGGTTTGAAGAAGTACACTAATTAGAATTCTAATTATGTTTTCTGGATCTGAGTGGATCCTCGATCCGTGTCAGCTTCTCTCCTCCTCTTTCCTCTATCTCTACGGTTGAGTTTGGAGAAAAAATAACCACAAGTGAGAAGTTGGAATACTGTGTTAAATTAAGTTGTGGTGTTTTTGGTCAACCCACTACGCCCGTATCCGTGAAATTGTGCGTTTTTGTTAAGTAAAAATTTATGGCTAATATGCTTTACCATTGACGCTCTCTTTATTCTTTTTTATTTCATTTTAATTGTTTGCTGTAATTATTCAAATCTTTGAGTTGCTTGTTTGGTGGACGGGTTTTGACGGATCCAAGCCAATAAACATGGGTTTTCAATTTTAAATTGGCCAAATTAGGTCCAAATAGGTTAAGCAATTTGAAGCGAAAGGATTTTCAAAACATTTAAAAAATAAATAAATATATTGCCGTCAAAAACGGGTTCCAAGATGAGTTAGTTCCTGATATAAACCGAACCAGTTGATCCTATAACATAATATAATTTATACTGCTTTTATTTCCTTTTTGGATTATTAGCTTTGAATGCCCTAGTAGTCCTAACAGGTCCTAACCATCATAATATTAATACAGTACTGTATTGTGCTATTGGGCATTTTTTAAAAGAATAATATTTGCTAACCCGTCGCTCTAAGCCCGCGTGTATTTACTAAAATTATCTTTGAATTAGAAGAAAAAAAAAATTTTTAAATCAATTTGTTTAAATTTATATTTTATACAGTTGAGTTTTAATGCAAAGTTTTAATTAGATTTTTTTAAGTAAAATTAACGTCGTTCTAATTAGAAATAAATGACAATTAAGAAATTTAGCAATAATTAGGAAAACGTAACGAACATTTTTCGAGAATTAAGTAAGATTTATTCCAACAGCAGTTTTCTTGAAAAGTTTGGCTTTCCACCACCGTTCAATTTACTAGTAAAATTGAACGTTATGATTAATTGCAACAACAACAACAACAAAAAAATGTGAATCTACTTAGGTCGAATTACCGGGAGTCTCTAATTTACTGACTAATTAGACGACGGCAGCGGCGGAGTCTAACGTAGTCGCCATCGATTTTTTTTTTCTTTTCAAAAGTATGACGCATCATCCCCGCAAGAACGCTTTTGCATCGGGAATGCAACGCGGAGTTACTCATTCATCGATGAATCGGAAATTATAATAATAATTTTAAAATTTAAATCTCGGATGCGGTGAGCAACTGGATGATGGGAACGAATCCAGTCTCGAAAACCGTTGTTGTTTTTAGGAACATATTATTAAAAGCTCGGCTGAGCATACGCCACGCCGGCTTCTGGGGAAGTTGGCTAAGCAAAAGAATCGATTGGCTTGCCTGAGATGGAAAGGAGGGATTCTTCCTCGCGCCCCGCTTTTCGTCGAAAATGAAAACGAAGCCGTATTTTTCTCAGAAACAACACGCACTTTTACTTAAAACGTCGAACACGGCAGATGACAGACTTTAACTCTTTATGGCTTGTCTATCAAACAAACTACTGTACATGTACTGCCGCGCTATTCAATCTTTTACAACATCTTTTGATCGCAATCTTTCTTTTTTTTTTTTATCAATTCAACGATACAATTTCACGTGAGATAACCGCGTTAAAATTTATAGGGTAATTGAGTTTGAGTTTAGTAAAAATAGATCTTTTCTCGAAGATTGTAAAAGGTTAAACTGCCTGATTAAAGTAGAAGGCGTTCCAATGTTTGCGTAAAAGGTTTTTCATTAAGAATTATTATTAATAAGTTAAATTAAATGCGTTAGTTAATTAGTTATGTAATAATTCACGCGGATGGGTATCGGTAACGGCTCGTTAAATCACTTAAAAATTCAATTAATAAAATTAATGTAATACGTACAGAATTTTGCTATACAGTATTTATCCCCAGTACCGGTTTAAACTCTCAAATTGAGACTAGACAAAAATGTTTTTTGGGCTCTTGGAGACAAAAATGTTTTTTGGGCTCTTGGAAACAAAAATTAAGCTTGTGAAATTTGTTAATTTTTTACGCCACTTCTGCAAAAAAATAAAATTTTGTTTTATTTTTCTGGAAAATTACCGAAATTTTGGCGAAACCAGACACCTCAAAAAGGCTATCCATTGAATACGATATACCTTACGCGTTTAAATCGTGATCGTAATACTAAAAACATGGGTCAACGACGTATTATACTCGTAATTTTACAAGATGGGACCACAGCAACATGCCGGACCCTTTGGGGATCAATTAAAAAATCGTTGGTATTTTGGGCCCCCACATCAATACTTCACTATACAAACTATACTTATATAATCTAACATAATGTAGCGTTAACGTTAGCGGGCATGTTTGCGAAGGTGCAATATGATTGTACAAGTATTATATACAGTATACAACTGAGATCGATCACATTTATAATATTTTACTGTAGACAAGAAATAGCCCGCGTAACCGCCACTTAGATATTATTTCACTCGTTGTATTTGTTAGCGAAGAATGGCGATAAATGTTAAACCGTTTAATTTGATTTGGGATTTGACCGTAGTAAAAAAAAAAAAAAAAAAGAAGTGGCAAGTCGGTAGTATACATGTCATATAAGAATTGTTTTAATTTAATTTATCCAGCGCTTGTATAGAGGAAGAAGAAGAGTATTAGTGTACTGTTTGGCCGGAACACGTGGGTTAGTACGATGGGTATTAATATTTAATGACGGAAGATGCCACGAAAGATTTTAAAGCTCAGTGCAGCTGTGCTTCTACTACGAAATGACAGTTGCGCGTTTCAATCCCTCGAGATGCCTAGCACGCCGCACAGTAGTCGGCTTTTCTTAGGAAAATGGACTTTATGTATACGTGTCTCTTTTTCTTCGCTACAAGTTCAAACGGCCTCGGGCTCATTCGCATCTCGCTAGTGTGTGTGTGTGTGCATGTGAGAGAAAATTTTTGTTGAGTGAGCAATTGTTTTGACAAGACGATTTGTGCCGGTAGGAGGTGGAATTCGGAACAAATTAGCTGTTAATATTGTAGTACGCCATTAAGACGAGATGGGATTGTTACGGACACCTTTTTTTTTTTGTTTTTTCGTTAAGTTTAAATGAAACATTTTGTGTTGAACGACGGTTTGTTTGACAAGTGGGTAGAGTAGGCCATGAGGAGGAAAATACAATTTTTCGTTATCTTCTTTAGTAGAATTTCATTCTAAAAAAATGGAACCATGGCATAATGTTACTTTAAAGCTTTTTCTCTCTTTTATTGGTTGAAATGTCGATATTTATTTATAAGGCATTTTCATTCATAACAAACGCTCTGCTAACGAATGTTATTACTTTTGATTAAGCTAGTTTTCTGTTTGCGTGATCACCGCCCGGGAGCAGGCAATTGAATCGGATCAGTGTATCATTATAATATCGGTTTACTGCATATTAAAAAAAATATTTTAATAAACATTGCATAGCACTGCTTTGTTGCAAAACTAGCTATATCAAAAACATTGAAGCTCAACCTATAAAACCATAAATGATTGGCCATTGTAACGTTGTCAATTTACAAATTTTAAATTAATTTAACGCATTTTAAAAAATTGTCAGCCAATTTTTAGCTGTTTACTCCATGTCATTTTGGACTCCTTTTAAAATAATTACACTGTTGACAGTGCTAGTTGATAAAACCTCGCAGCATTCTTATGGGAACAAATTTCAGTGAAAAATATTTTACTTTAAGGAGTTTTTTAGAATGTAAGTTTGTCAATTTTTTGCTCATGATGCAACTAAGAAGAACTGTACTTGAAATGGTTAATTATTGAAGTTTATATCTCGACTTTTCCCGTTTTGAAACCGAGCGATTGAATGAAGTTGTTTACTCTTAAAAGGCTTTTTCTGTACATTATTATATACCGCTAGTCCATTAATAAAATTGGAGAAAATATAAAATAGAGTGTGTTGTGTGTGTGTGTAGCGTTGGAGCTATCGCGTGCTAACGAGAATGGAGGTTGCGCGTGAACGCCAACCTGGCTTTACCCTGGTAACGTAATAGTAAGGTTGGAGTGGAAAGTCGGCATCCGGTTTTTCTTACAACATCCTAGTTATTTACTAATGACTGCGACGACGACAACAACTTTACTTCCTAATGACTTTGCTTCACCCGATAGAGTTTATTAACGAGCAACTCGTTTTCAAAACTTTTACGGCGTTTCAGCGCTCAGCTGCCATCGAAATTCGAGGTGTTTGGTGGTGAAAAGAAGGGACTCGAAAATGTAATACTTTACCGGAAGTTTAAATTTTCAAATTCATACATTGGGGGGGGGGGGGGGTTTGTTTATTTTCGTGCAAGCGTTGAACATATGAACCCCTCGTTTTTCTTTAATTTTTAGGATAAGCTTGTCTGGTATTTTTTTTTTTGTGTTTGGTTTTTTGTAAGCTTATTAAAGAGTTTACTCTCTTAAATAAACATTATATGTCCCTTGAATTTTAAGTTAGGATGATTCAAATCAAATTGAATAGGCCCTATAGTGTAGTTCGAATAAATATTGGTTCAACGTAAAATATTTCAATATTTATTTTATTATACGAGCTTATTGTGGTTATTTTATTTTATTATTTTCTAGTTTTTATTATAAAAGTAATGTATTAAATAAATACAGTATGTGATTTTTTTAAAATTTTTTAAATATTTAAAAATAATTACGATTTAGAGTGCAATTTAATTCAGTTTATTGATTAAGTTGTTATTTGCTAGGGTAGAAAAAAAAAGTTAAAATCATAATAGTGACGATATTTTGTCAGTAGAATGAGTTCTTCAGAAACCTGGTTCGCGGTGCGAACATAGAATTAAGGTGAAGAAATAGTAAAACGAATATTCTAGCATTATATAAATTATTTCAAGATAAACAATACAAATATATTTACACCCAATTATCGCAACAATCTCCTTAACCACTCGAGATAATGAAGTAACATCAGCACTGTCTTTCTCAAAAACGTTTCTTGTCTAGTTTTTAAAGATATTCAAATTACACAATTAAATTATTTGTTGCATTATATAATTTGTCAAAATAGTACTGCTTCAGCGTTATTTATATATTTAACAAGATACAGTAATTAAAACAGGGGATGAAGAAACATAATTTTCTTTTACAACTGGTTATTTAAACAATTATTATTATTATAATACAGTAATAGGTTTTAACGCGAGTTACCAAATTACTGTAGGCCTATTTTTAAAACTGGAAATGATCTTGGTAAATGACGTCATAGTTCTTTTATAAACTTCCGGTTGCATTAGCGCAATAGTTCGTTTTCAACGCGAAGAAATTATTTTGTGCGCAAAGAAAAGAAGAAAAAAAAAAAAGAATTGTTTCTCATATTTTTGCGCTGTTGTTAATCGAGGGGAGACGATTTTTATTTAGATTGCGTTTTACATAATACAATTTTTGTTTGAGATAATGGAAACACTAGTTTCGGAATGGCTTTAATATAGTACCGCAGCTCTTATTTTAGACAGCAGTGTGTTTTAGGCCTACACATTTTTATAATAATAACGCCCTGTTAAAACCATTTCATCCGCAATGACATAGCACACGATGAAAGTCGTTCGCAACTCTTTTTTTTTTTGTTTTTTTATATTGTATTTTTTTTTTTTTATTTTTTTAAATAATAATAATGAACCTCTTCATTTGCTTGTTTACAAAATTTAAGGAAGGCTATTATCTTTTCTAAATAATCCTTGGTAGAAAAGAAGTCGACTAAGTTGGTCATTTATAATCGTTACGCATTCTGTGTGCAGTTGAAAGCTATAAGCTGGCTTCGGCGCTTGTTTGCATGTAAATCCAAGGCCATAAAACTACAATTTTTGTCTTTCTTTCCGCTGGGGGTATTTTTCTATTTGCCTCCTCTGCATCTACGCGAAGGAAGGTTCATATATTTTGGATAAAAGGATGAGTAAACTGTACTTACGGAAGTTCATTAAAATGAAACTAACATTAAAACGCGATACAACGGATACCGAAGGATTAAGCGCTGGAAAACGGAAAAAATTAAAGACGTAAACACGGGGCTCTAATTTCTACCAAGCTGTAGATTTTGAATAAGGGCTGGCAACGCACTCAACAACATTGGTTGTTGGATACTGTCATCAGGTAGTTATAAATTTAATTATTTAATTGCCATTTTATAAGCCACTAATTTTGCTTCGATCGAACATGCATTTTAATCAATGAACAGTATTTTAAAATACCGGTAACAAAATAGTTGCCTTCTGTTTGAATTTCAATGCAGCGGGTTTTTTGAAAAACCGCTTACGGAAATCCTTCATGTTTAATAGCGGGAAATCAATCAATAAAAACAAAATGCTGAGCAATTATTTTTTATCATTAAAAAGAGTTAATGTTATTTGATCAAAATTAACTGATTGTTTTTTTTTTTGTACTTTCGAGATTTTTTTTTTAAAAAAAAAATCTTGTAATTTCGTTTAAAATTCAATATTCAGATACTATTAATGAGTGTATTCAATTGACTGATTTGAATGATAGATTACTGGTGTTTACATTAGGAAAGCAGGTTGATAAGCGTATGCCAGAATGACATAGTTTTTAATAATATTTATAACAATTTTTTATTATTTTTTTTAATTTTATAGCAGGCTTTCTCATCTATATAAAAATAATTTTTTTTAATGAGATCATTTTGATTAATTTCTTTATAGAAATTAAATTACTGCATTTGAATTCTAATATTTTTTTTTTTTTGGTTTATTATTTTTATTTTTTTTTATTTAAATTTAATTAAAGTAAAATTCCCTTTTTTTTCATTTCCTTATTTTCCCCGCTTCCACAATGCCGGTACTTAAAATAATAGCATATAGGCATGATAATTAATAGATTAATATTACTCGGATGTAAACTATTAAAACTAATGTGGATCATGTTGATTTACATACTAAGTTACTGTACGGTATATAATAAAATATACACCGCATTAGTATGTAAAGTAATACAAGTACAGTAGATGGATGATTTGGATTGAGCACGGTAGACGCATAATAAAAAGTTTTAATTAAAATAATTACGGTTATTTCCCCCTAAGTGATGCTACCAGGCTACTACTGTTACTGTACCAAGATTATATGGCGTAGATCGAGCGTTGACCTGTTCAATAATAATTATTTTGAAAGGATGACAGTCCAAATCTATAGTAAATAACGCTGACGGGACAATCCGAGAGCGGATAGTTGTTTGCTTTTGGAATAATCACCGGATTCGAATGAGAATAAATCAACAGTCTTCGCCGGAATTCTGGCCATAGCGGTTTTTTTCCAGACCGGACACGTCTTTCAATTAATTAATTTATTTAACATCGTCTGCATCATTTAATAAATAATAATAAAAGAAAATTAAGAAAGAAAAAAAAAAACTATACCGTAGATAAATTAGATAATTATTATTGAGCATTTTTAAACGAGGTGTTTGGGATTTGAAAATGGACGGTATAAATATTTGTGACCCTGGATTTAAGGACAAAATTTGATATACCCCAAGTCTGATTTAAGAATAAATAAAAACCAGCAGTAAAATCGACTATAAATTTCAATTTATTTATTGCCGAGCGACATAAACTTTTAAAAATTTCTTTTCAAAAGGTGATATGGGGCCTTTTCCACTTTTGGGCTATATACTGTACGTAATATGCCATTGCAACTGATGCGTTTGAGTACAAATATTATTTTGAATTCTCCTTCCCTTTAAACTTGTTATTTATACAGTACGGGTATATTGATATTGCGGTAACCTCTGACAAGAAAATGTTATAAACATGATTTAGATGTCGTTTCAAAGTTGCTTCGGATTTATGAACCTTTTACTAGGAAATAAATTTGTCGATATTAATGTTTTCGGATAATGGCATTTGAAGCCGGAAGCTAGGGTTTGCCAGCGCAAGTTTTAATAAATAATTAAAGATGTTTGTTTTTCCCTTCCTCCAAAAGATTTAAATGAAACGCTTTAGAATTATTTATTCATTAATTACAAAGTAATAGCAGCCAAAGAGTAGACTTTTTTTAAAAAAAAAAAAAAAATAATAATACACACAATATCTTGTATAATGAAATACCAAAAATACCAAATAATTAAACAACTGTAAACACATGCCAAATCGAGGAAAAAAGTACAAAAAAAAAGTGCGCTTATAATGGAGAAAATTAATTTTTTTGGGCCTCATTCGCCTTCAATTATAATTTGATGTTGTTGACGGAATTAATGAAGGCAATTATTTATTACATTGAATGTTAAATAATTAATCTCGTTAATATAGTTTGACATGCAAATTAACTAAAACGAAAGAAGAAACTTGTTTTTGTTGACTTGAAAATTTTGGCTTCTGAAAAAGAAGAAGAAGAAGAAAAAAAACAACAACATATTTTTCTTCATCGATTATGCCGACGAAACTGTCGACATTGACGACTTTTTCAGCACTCGTAGTTGTTCGAACTCTAACCTTTCGTACTAAATTGGACTTTTTATGATGATGGAATACTATTTTGAGCAAAAAAAAAAAAGAAAAAAGCGTAAAGCTATCCATAGAAATGTAACCTCGACCAATTCATGTCGTGCGCCGTTCCGTGTTGTTGTTTGGATGCCTCCTCTACTCGAGAGTTTTTCTTGGACGGGCAAATAAAGTTATAAAAAGCCACTCGCTATTTTGTATCGACTGCGTATGTTTATATATTGTACAGTTATATATACGCAAACTAACAAGTGGAGTAACCAAAAAGAAAGAGCGATCGAGAGAGAGAGAAAAAAAAATCTTTTTCGGTTTCTCATAACATCTCGCATCATAAATTTCGATATTTATATAAGAAAACTTCGCAACGCCGAGCGAGCAAAGTAAAGGCAAAGCGACCCAACCAACGATCACCATCCAACCACACCGGCCTAAAACGTTTGTTTGGTTTATTAACACACATATCCACTGTTGATAAGCTTGTGTTTTTACTTTTACGGGAGGAGGAGGGGGTATACCCTATTTTATCTTTACAATATGCTGCGCGTGTGTTTGCGGGTATCGGCGACGGGGGTTGAGTTGTTGGAATGAATCGTGTGGCTTTATTATGGATACACTTTTATTTTGGCGCTCCATAAACAAGACTCCCTTGTGTTTTCCGAGCACGTTTACTATAATATTCGGCTGGGTTTGTCGACTTCCTATAATGTCGTTTTCTATACGTAGGCTATTCACTTTATATACGAATATGAGAAATGAGCGGGAATGAATTTTGCTATCTGAGAGTGAAAGAGTGGGGGAGAGAGTTCAATCTCAAATATTCGAGCTATAGGCAGAGCGAAGACGATGGGTGGGAGAAAGGAGGATTTGCGAGTGCAACTTAGGGCAGGGGGAGAGAGAGAAAAAAAATAAATGTTTGGCGCCATATTGACTTATTTACGTAATAAAAATAAGTAGACATGCAGAGTAGTTTTGAAGCATCTTCTCGCGAGAGATAAAAAAAAAAATCTTCAACAAGTTGTTTTATTTTCTGGATTTCGCGATGTGCTATATAACTTTTCTATTTTCAAAATAATTATTAATATACGAGTAGTGTGCCTAAGTTTTTAAGTTTATTGAAAGATGTTTCAAAATTTTTAAAATTTATGCTTTTATTTACGAGTACCACTACGCCATTGCTTTTTATAAGAGAATAACTTAGTTTTAAATGCTGTACTGTATTGGTTTTGTTTTACCAAAGACCCAGTTTAACTTTTTACTATCTGTGGGTACAATTGTCATTGAGGCGAATTTCTGACTTTCATGGACTTGAAAATTCTTTATTAGCAAGTTATAATAAGTTATAGTTTATTCTTGCTAAATTTTATTTGTTTGCGTTTCGTTGAGGTCTCGTGGTGTAGCGGCTATCACATCTCCTTTACACGGAGAAGGTCCTCGGTTCGATCCCGGGCGGGACCAACCTTTTTTGCTGTTTCTGCTTAATACCTTGCCAATCCGCACTTATGGCATTAAATAAATTAAAATTCAAGCTAATTCAAAGCGTTTTATTTTTTAATTTAATAATTTGGGACAGAAATCCAATCTATGTGTCAATGTGTGATTTGTAGATGGTAGTCGAAGTCAAGCGGGTCTCGTGGTGTAGCGGCTATCACATCTCCTTTACACGGAGAAGGTCCTCGGTTCGATCCCGGGCGAGACCACTTTTTTTTATACGTTTTCAATTCCAGTTTTACGTAATCATTATTTGCAGCAAATATGCTTCAAAATTGCAAATTTTGTAAGGGTGAAATTTCTATATGGATATTATACGTTTTGATTTAGAATTTAAATGGAATTTCATGCGTGACGCCTTTTTTTTCTGTGTCTGTGTATTATAATATACATTATATTTCATTTTATTTTTCCATTTCTTTCTTTTTATTTATTTATTTAAACGAGCTTTTTCTCGAGTGGAGGTTTTAACTTTCTTTCACATAATGTACTGTATACAAGATTTGTATTAGTGCGATGGAATGATAAAATACATTTCATTTCTCGTTTCTCGAAAAAATATATAATTTTTTTTTTCTCCTATTTTCGTTTGTCGTATTGATCACACATCTAGAATCACACACATTGTGTGAAAGCATTTTTTTTTTTACCGCTTTTCAAATGAAATTTTATTCGGTCTTTTCTTTTAAAATAGGATTTTCAATTATCTCACACCAGGTTCTAATTTTCTTATTTTCCAGCTCTTGACAGAATTCGCGCGAGGAGACGAAGAAGAAGAAAGAAATGGGATTTTGTTTTATTTCTTTTATCTCTCCCACTTTTCCACTTCACCCCTAACAATCTATATTTCTCAATCTTTTTTTTTTTTTTAGATCTCGCGAATGTCTTCACCTTAGTTTTTTTTTTTTTTTTGATAATCTCATCTTCAAAAATATGTGCGAGGAAGGAAATTTCTCTATTGAGTACCAATATTTCTCAATTACATGTAATATACGAATATATATAAGCTTAATATCTATATAGAAAGAAGAAGATTTTGAGTTTATTTTTTAATGCGTTAGTCTTTTTTTTTTCTTATTCTCTCAGATATTTTTTTTTTAGCTTTCATATTTTTTTGATCATGTATTTTTTTTTCTCGTCTTTGTTGGATTTAAAACGCGGAAACGCCAGCAGCGAAAATTCATCTAATTGGCTTTTCTCATGAGCACTTTGTAAGACGAAGAAGAAGAAGACGATGGGTTGGAGAAGAGAGAGAGAGAAAAAAAAGTGCATTTATCTGATCCGAGATTTATAAATTTGGATACCGCTATTTGACAGATTTTGTTGTCAATACTTATTAAATATACTACTATTCGCTTTCAAAGGCTTTTAAAGTGTCGTAGCTCTCTAGCTTCGGTTTTTTTTTTTAAATACCGGAAGTAGCTTATATTTTTGGTTATGTTTACCGAAAATGGTGCTCGCTTCTTAATCGAGATATGCAAATTCAAAGACGTACTTTGTCAACAAATTGATAACAATTTCTTAATTTATGCTCCCCAAGATTTTACTGGAAAACTCTTCTCCTCCTCCTCCCAAGAAAATAATTTCACATTTTTTCCTCAAACATCAATCTGGATTTTCATCTGATGTAATTAGGTTTACTTGTCTACTCAATTTTAGACAACAATATTTTATAGCAATTATTGATATTATTTTTTTTCCTTCTTTAACCTAATTGAAATGCTTTTTAAAAATTAATCTTAAATAATTGATAAAAAAAAAATGTCGATAAAATTAATTGGAAAGGGAAATTGAGATTTTCATTTTAATTAATTAAGTTTAAAGACATTGGTTGACAGAAATTTGTTCAGATATTTTTTACCTTGATTTTTAATTTAAATTTTCGCTCGATGGAATTTGTTTTGTCAATATTTTTTTTTTTGCTAGCGCAGATTTTTGCATCCTTCGATTATTTATCGTTCTTTGATTTCATTGTTGTTTTTACAAATTAAGTTGTTGATTTATTAGCGTTCGGGCGTTATTTTGTAAAATCTTGGCTCTTGCTCGAACCATGATGCAAGCCAGCGCTAGTTGTGATTTATTTATTCGATTCCAAGTATTTATTTCCGGTTGCTTAGAAATTCAAACGAAAATCGAATAAAATTACACGGTCGAGTTGGGGGAGAAGGATTGAATTGTGGAACGAGCAGTTGTTAATTTAACTGGTAACGACAAAGAAATTTGCTTCGCTCCTCGCGTGCAATATATTATTACGGGAGGGGGGGAACCTATATAATATATACACACATGCACAACGGAAGTGGAAGCGAAAATTTCCGGTATTGATCCGCAGCCGTGTTGAAAGTGGAAAATACAAAACTGTTCGCTTGCCGATTTTCTTTGCCGACTAATTGCTTTTCTTAAAATATGATGTCATATCTTCTCGCAATGCGCCAATTCCTTTAAGACTTAAGAAAATGTCTAGAACTAAAAAATAAATAAACAACTACTGTAAGCGCGCGACGTTACTTAACCTTAAACATTAACGAGCTTATTCTATTATTATTTGTCTGCTTTAAGGAAAAAGTTAATTAATTTGTTGGGTTTGTTATTGATATTTCAGAGTGGGCGAATACCACGTTACGGTGCGGATATCTAACGAGTTGAGTAACGGAATTGCGAGTTTAATCATTTTTATCGTCAACGATGGCGACTGTTGCTACAAACCTTCGGCGAGGCTGCTGGGCATCAAGGACAACGTTCAGGTAGGAAACTATTATTCAATTACTCACATAATTTCTATTAACTAAGAATTAATTATGTGGCACGAAGGGGGGAAGGAAAAAAAATGAAAGTAAGTTTCAGTAAGATGAAACGAGCCGAAAAATGCCACGTTTGAAATTTGACTATCGAACGTGTTTTGCGCGAGGAAGATTTACATTTTTGCACGCCGCGAGCTTTTTAGAATAATTATCTAATAGCGTTTCTCGAAAGCTTTGGTTATTGAGCGAATTTCAGGAATAATTGATTTTTTTTTTTAATTTTGCGAATTGGAAATTGAGTTTGTAAATTTAAATTACCAAGACAAAAAAATGATGGCGGTTTTTATTTACAGTATTTGCATCAAAAAATGACTACCATACTGTATATTCATAGAATAACAATATTGCGACTTTTGATAAAGTCAACAGTTCTGTTCCATAATACTTAAATTCGGAGAATACTTTTTTCTTCTTTTGAAATTTAACACGGAATAAAATTCGGGGAAATTATAATGCAGTATGCAAAATAAGTTTTTATTGATTTCGGTAGAGTTTATCCAGTTGACGTTTTATTATTTAATAACTTTATTTTTGCTTATAATATTTATATTAGTGAGTTTTATTTAAATTTATTTATCTGTAGCTCTATATAAAGATGATATTGTGTATAATCTTTTGAATTAACAATTACTATTCGAAACAACTTGAAAAATTAGACAAAAATTATGGAATTCAAAGTCCATTTGATTTTAATATTTGCCTTGTTTTCGGATGAAGTTCTCTTCCATCGAGTAATCGAGTAAAAGAGGTCTCAAAGTTTGATCAAATCCTTTAAAAAGTGGATTAACAGTGCCATTTAATGGGAAATGACGAGTAGATTAATAGAATTGACCTAATAATTATGTAGCGCAAACATTAAACGGTTAGGTTTTCTCCGAACAGTACTTACAAGGTCAAAGGAAAACAGTCATATTATCTACTGTAATACAGTACAATACAGTATTTGTTTTTGTATTACGTAGTTCAAAATTATTTTCTTTATTTTTATTTTTCTCAAGTTGGAGTTATGCGCGGCGCCACATTGCTGTTTTTGATCAAAGTAATAACATCAAATTAGATTGAACATTGGCGACTCAAAAAATTAACAAACAACCAACAACATCGTTATCACAGAGTAAGCGAAAGTGTGGGGTTGAATTTTGTTTGGTTATGGAATTGAAAATGTACCACGCTTGAAGTGTTTATAATTTTGAGCAATGTAGTTAATTAGACGGACGCATTAAATGAAAGCGAATTGCGGCAGAGTACTCTTTTTGCGCCATCAAACTTTCTATACAAGGCTAATAATATAAGCGACGGAATCGAAATTGACGTTGGATAAACGGTTCCTATTGACTGGAGTTAATTAGAAAACTGCTGCCAAGTTGTTGGTCATACAATCTAATTGCCTTTATGGATAGATGACTGTCTCCACTAAGCTAATTTCAAACTTTGAATAGCAGCAATTTCTGCGTAAATACTTGTCCTATCCGGGTAAACAACGAGCGAAATCGCTAGGTCGAGTGAGATAGATAGATGAAGGAGATATAGATAGATAAATTGGGGGGTGAATGGATGAGAGTAGGAGGGGGGGGGGTATAGGAAAAGAGTGAGAAAAAGAGATTGGGCGCAGCAACAGTTGTCATGACGAACTAACAACGTGCGTTGAACGTCCAAACGTCAATTTCAAATGAGGAAAAAAAAAGCGGTGTGGCGCTCTTCACTCGGAAAGAGATGAGTTGAAATGATGGGGAGGTGTAGTGAGTAATACTGATGAAATGATATAGAAAAAGAGATTTAATGGTGGGTTAAATTTATTCGAGATTACACGCAACTCTCTCTCTCTCTCGTGCTCTGTGTGTATGCGTTTCTCCATCTCTTATTCAACGTCCTTTTCGTTTTACATCACTTTGTTTATTTACCATAGATTTATGAGTTGAGCTCGGGCCTAGCTTTTAACCTTACAGCGACATCACGCGTATAAATAATTCATGAACTCGCTGCGGAGAGAACAATTTTTAGTGGCGTGCGGAGGGGGTAATCGCCACATAAGATGAACATCATCATCATCGAACCCCGTTTTTGTATCGGATTAAACCGATTTCGAGCGATATTTAAAAATGTATTTAGCGTCCGAACGGATAAATTGGAGGAAAATGTAATGCAATAAGCTGGAATTAGAGATAGATGCTGTACTTGCCTTTTTAAAGTTGTCATGAAATGGAAATGAAAAATCCAAAGCTCACAACCAACGCAATGAGATGTCTTAGTGGCTTTCTGTAAATTCAAATAATGGATGAAATAAATACGCTGGTTAACTGCTTGTAATATTAGAAGGTTGCGTCTTGGGAGCGTAAGTTTGTAAAAATGAGCAGAAATGAAGCTGTCAGCTTATTGCTGCAAGCTCTTCAATATTATTATTATTATTAAGATTTCGATTAAAACTTAATCGCTACGGGTATATCAAGTTTTTTTCTGGTCGTTATTATTGAATTTAAAAATCGATACTGTTAGTTAGGTCCTAAATTTCCCCTTCTTTCTCCGGGCTCTTTTTTTTTATTTTATCTTCAATTTATTTTCATTTATCGGTTTCCGTTTTGATTAGTTTTCCGCTTCGTTTGCTGCTACCATCACCATCGGTGCTTATAGCTGGAGCAGCAGCAACGAACGTTTTGTTTACTATTACAGTAAAACTCGTATACAACGCTCCCGGATATAGCGCTATCCCGCTTTTTACGCGCTTTTTCTCCGGTCCCTT
>JAQGAZ010002612.1:0-16480 GCA_034692225.1 Polydesmus complanatus
AGTAAAAAATGTCGAATGGGAATTGTCTGCCGACTTTTGTCGGTCGACCATTCGACCTATATCTGGACGCACCTTTAGACACCTTTCGACACGACTGAGCATCGGTAGTTAGCCTAAAGGGTTGGGGGGGAATTGTTTGTTTTCTTTGCTCGACATGTGTGTTTGTTGAAAATCATTTTACTCTGGGAACTCGATTTCATTTCCTTATGTGGAAATCGAACCCCTGGGACTTATTGGGCCAAAATAGGAACTGCTCGGATTTCGAAATCAAATGAAAGACATAATCCCTCGATAATAAGAGCTAAAATAATTGTGGTGCTTCACCTGTTGTGATTTTTTTATAGATAAATAAGGTCAGCTTTGAAATCAATACTTTGTAAATTAATAATGGAAGTGATTGAACTTATTGAAAGAAGAGCAACCGAACAAATATTGTTTTAACCTCATTCAAAGATCTTCTACTAAAGTTCGAGGTGCAAACAACGTTTCATTAAACTCGACATTTATTTTGAGCTTTGATAAAGTTAGCACGGTGTATACTTATTTGAAACAGAGACTTATACAAAATGTTTGCTTTTTTTTTTGTAATGGTTTCTTCGATTATGGATATTGAGTTTTACTATATTGGTTTAGGCTAACATTAAAATCCGAATATAAAATAACTTTTGATTTTTTTATTATTATTATTTACGGCAACAAAATACTTTTTCATTGAAAATTTTAACCGAGATTTTCTGTACCAAACATTTTTAGTGTTTTAAACATTGTTTAATTACACCATTTTAGCTTTTGTTTCCTAAATTGTATTAGAATTTTACTTTAATATCACTTTAATGTTGCCCAACAAAATTCTAAAATTTGCGCATCGCTTTTAATTTAATTTGCAACTGTAAACAATGCAGTTGGCTTTTCACGTCACTACCGAGCTATTTGTATTGTGTGACGAAATGTAAGTGAGGGTTGTTTCCTAATTAATGATGTGCTGTGCATTAGTGATGTACATTAAATGCAATATCATGGCAACGTAGATATTAAAGGTATGCAGCGTGAGACTTAAGTGCAACGAGGCACTGTTATTACAATACAAGTACGAAGTGTTAATTCCACGACTACATTTCAACATTGATAACTCGTCTTTTTTGTAATCTTTCTGAATGTCAATTAGCCTATCCGGTATGTCCCGCTCGCAGGGCCTCGAGGCCGGATTAGCCAATATCACGTGATAAATAGGAAATGGACTTATCTTTCCTAAAACCATTTTTATTAGCTGGCGATTATGCTTCAACCTGATGCGGGTTCTATTTTTTTTATCCTACGATAATGCTGGTATTAATCAAACCTTACATTGGTTGTCTAAAAAGTTGTTTTTATTTTAACCAGACGTTGCACTGCACTTCACGACGGATCAAATACTTTATTCAACTCAATTAGTATAATTGAACCATTATACGAGGCAATACTATATATGGGTTATGTTTATAAATAACATTTGGGATAATGTTATTACTGTATAAATCAGTATTTTAAATAGAAATTTTTTTAATTTTTAATTGGCTGTATTAATAGATTATTGTTTTGAACTGTTTGAAAATCTTAACTTATGAAGTATCGGTAATCGAAAATTATATATAAATTAAATATATATAAATAAAATATCGGTAATTAAAGAAGTTATTTATTGAAAGATGGTTAATAAATTATTCCTTATTTTTAGCTTTGAAAAACTGTTTTAAAAATAATTTTTTGGGGGTGTGAGGGAGAAAGATGTGAGATTTTAAAGCATATTATTTTTATTATTTTCCGATTACAGTAATTTTACTAACCTACCATATCTGTCTGGTTTTTAAAATGGTAAAATGTTGTCCAAAAACATGCTTAATGTTGCTCGTGATACTTTATTCATACAGACCTTTCGCTAAGAAATTTTGAAATACATGTACAGTAGTTTAAAGACTGCAAATAGTTTTTAAAATGTTTGCTGTTTGGCGAAATTTAAATCGGTGCGCTGCCAAATCATGCAACATTTCATGCACTCGGTCATAGCAATCGCTGTAACAGCAACTTTGCATAGACATGTACATGTAACTACATAGTTTTGCTGCTTTGTTTTTTTCTTGGGATAACATTCAATTTTTTTAAACCGCTACCGAGAGTAAGAATTTTTGTTTCTAGAGCCAAAAAAAATTTTTTTTTTTTGGTTGCGCTCATAATTCCTTCTTAACCATGAAATTTTTTTCCCTTTCTGGTTTCGAATACTGTAGTTTTATTAAAAGTTGAGCAAAAATGACCTAATTTTATTTATAACGTTAAATACCGCTTTTAAAGTATGTTTGAAAATCAGAATAGTGTGTCAAATAACAATACAGTAATGCAGTAGAAAATAAGTTAAAATGCGTTATACTGACCTTCCCAGTCTTATCCCTACAGTTGATCATTTCCGGCGTGAGAGTTCTAGAGGTCATGAGTTGCCGTAATCGATTGTCATCTCCTTCGCGGCAAGCGTTCAAGAAAACGGGCTTGACGACGCTTCCGCTCGCACTATTCCCCGTCGATTCCGACGACGATCTCATTCGCGGACCGTTGGCCAGAGCGTCGTCGGCGCCGGTGAACGCGTGTCCACTGCGGCTGGAATAGGCGACCACACCTTGCTGACCACCGCTGGCTCGCAAGGGAGGAGGAGGGGCATGGCCATCACCACTATAACGTTCTCGGTAGTTTGTCATTGTATTATCCGCTTATCAAAATATCCAACCGCTCACTCTTCATTCATCATTAATACTAACCAGCAAATTTAATGCTTCCACCTGTAGGCGCAAATCCTTCAATAAACCGTGTTTTTTTTTAAACTTTAAACTTTCTTTTCTTTTAAAAACAATTTAAAATTTGATTTTTTACATTAAGTTTTAATTTAATTATTAAAGAAAAAAATTAATTTGATATTTATCATTATTATTTTTTTAAAAAACAGAATACTGTATTTTACAGTTTTCTTTCTCTCCAAAAGTTATTCTTTTAAATTAAAAACTGTTTGGTTTTTTTTTTTTTGATTAAATTTCTTAGATGTTGTTTTTGGAAAGCATTTTTGATGAAATCTTTTTAGCCCTGAGCATAATTTATGATGCGAATGTATCTCCAATCGCACTTTTCGTAAAATTCAATTAAATTTCCAAATTTTCTGCACTTTTATCCGCGCATTTTCTTCCCGAGTTTTTGTTGGGTGAAGTTCATTTTGACCAAAAGTGAGGAAGAGCTCATCCGCTCTCAACTTGTAAGGATCATTATGTAATTGCGAAGTTTTCGTTGGCGTGCGGATCTGTTGCGCATGCGTGGTAGCGTCAAACGGTTGGCCGTCAGTTTTGAAAGAGGCTGCGCACTAAGCCACACCACACCAGTGTCTATTTATAGTTACGAGATGGTTATATGCGGTTTCTACGGCCTATATAACAGCTGAGGAAGAACTCATTGCAAATGTCTCGATGCTATTGCTGCTGCTTCCAAATATTCTCATATCCCCATCAAAAATAATGCTCGAAATTAAAGGACGAAACGAAAAAGCAAATACGGGGCACATTTTTTTTTTTTAACGTTTTTAACTGAGTAAAAAATTTGATTTAATGGTAAAAACAAATTAGTACAGCAAATTAAAATTTTTTGGTATTATTTGGCGGTAAATTACAAATTTTAAACTTGGCAAAACATACTTTTTTTTTTTCTTTAATAAGAACTAAAAACATTGTTAATAAAATTATAAATTGCTAGTATGGTAAATTTTGCATGTTTTAAGTAATGCGTATTAAGGGAATTATTGTTAGTGAAAAGCATGTTGTAGGCTACATGTAAAAGCTTTCCTTTAAAAAATTGAATTAGTTTAGACTCTTTTTAGTTTTTTATTCATGCGAGAGTCTGGGGTTAAGCTTTTTTGCTCGTTCTTGTGCTTAACTCTTCTTATGATGTAGGCATATGAATTACATTTTTTATGGTTATTAAATAAACAGTTAAAATAAATTAATTATTCCTCTAAAGCTGTAATGACGTAAGAACTTTTATTACAAAAATTTGTTTTCGTAAATTTTGTTATCTTACATAAAATTCTTATGGTTATGACGTCATTATAATTTAATGACCTCATAACCATAAGAAGGCCAGGCAAAAAAGCTTAACTTCATACTCTCTATAATAATAAAAAATACTTATACGTATTGAAGATACCTATAATAATTAATCCTATAAGTAATTGTGAGATTAATAAGCGATTTGAATTAAACTTTTTTGTAATTCAAAATTAGTTTTGAGCTAAATTTTCCATTTGTTTTAAATTTTATCAATAAATTAACTTTAAGCCGGAATTTACTAATACTAATAGGCCTACTGTACGTATTTAAAATTTATTAATACTTTATGAAAATTTGTTAGGTACAATGTCACGCTATCTCTTAACATATTCTTAAAATAAATGATCGAAAACTTTTTAAATTTAGAAATGTTTAGCCATGCTGATTTTTTGACGGCAGCGCGCGCTATTGACACACAGAGAATACTATGGTATCGAAAAAAAGCGGTTCAAAAAATGGGTTCGGTACTTGACTTATCGCCAAGCAGGGGAACTAGTCGGTGAAAAATCTCGTTAATAACTTTTTATAGCTTTAATTAAATTTCGAATGAGTGGCGTGACTTTTTAAAATCTTTTTTTTTTTTTATTATTATTACTATTATTATATCGTTGAACCAAATCAGAACGATACTGTTGTATCGGTTCGTATACAAATCGAACCAAATTTCCTGTCGGTTCAGCGTTTCTAATGTATCTGGCGAATGCTTCCTGTCAATTAACACTTCGTTTTTGACGTCAATTTCAAATTTTGGCTGACACCGACATTCTTCAACACTATCACAAAAATACCGGCCTTTAAATACCGGTACCTTAAATTTGATCTAAAAATATTCTTTTACACTACGCCGACATTATACAGACATTAAAGTGAAATTACCAAAAAGACATTTATTTATTTCCAATACATGTACTGTATTTATTTTAACAGGGTTTTTATTATTATTATTATTTTTTTTTTTCTGGCAAAAAAAAAATAATAAATTTGAAATGCAAAGTTTTAAGATAGTCAATTTTACTAATATTTATTTAATTGAGGATGTGCAAGCTGACATGATACAATATTATTTATTTAATATCTTACTTTTCCATCGCAAATATCTTTATAAATTTCGTTGGTTAAAAGTGAGTATTTGTTTCCATTTAAATAATATAGGTAGTCGCCACCGCATTTTGCAGGATCGAATCCATCGTTTTGCAAATCAACTTTTTTCAACTTGAAAGTTCCTTTAAAAAAATTTATAGTAGGCTACAATTAGTATTTTTTTAAATTATTTAATCAAAAAATAAATTAATAAAAAAAAAAAATTTTTAAATTAATTTTTACAATTGAAGTTTTAAAATTACCTGTTAGCGGAAGTGAGTCTGCTATTCGTAGAAACAGAGGCCGAGAGTATGCTGGTAATTGGTTCGCTAAGCCACTGTACAATTTGTCTAAATCCAGTGAATTAGTCGGATCTAAAATAGCCGCCATTCCAGCTCTTCCTTCGCAATCTTTTCATATGCAATTATATTACCATAAGATGACAAATAAATATGGATGCAAATAATTTACTTGGAATTTGCACGCCGTACACCACTGAATCATTAAGGTTGATGAGGTTCGAGATGACTCCTTCAACTTCCACTGTGGATACGTTCTCGCTCTTCCACCGGAAGGTGTCACCGGTCCTATCTTTAAAATACAGGTAGCCGAAGCGGTCCATCACCAATATATCACCTAGGAAATTAGATTTAAACATTTTAGAAATTACGTATTAAATACTGTAGTGACGGTTTGTTTACCTGATGCAAAAGCTGTATCTCCTTTCTGAAAAACGTTAGAATAAATCTTTTTCGATGTAGCTTCTTTGTTAAGGTAACCATCAAATTGTCGTTCGGGATTATTATTGGCGATTTTGCCCACAAATTCTCCAGATTCTCCTATATTTTGAAAAGCATTTCCTCAGTAAAAGTTTGTATGGTATTTTTTTTCTTCAAAGATTAGTTTTTTTAGATTTTAAATTTCAAACTTAATACGCCTTATAGATTCAATTTCCTATTTTTTTTATTATACTTTAATCGAAGAACAGTATCAAGTTTGGTTCAAGGATTTTGAATTGCCGGAAATTGATAGAACATTTTAAAATAAATTTTAAGTTCATTAGGGTCACTAAGCGACAATTTAAAAGGTCAAAACTAAAACTTTTTCATAATTTTTTTAAATATTTGTGTGCTTTTACAATTTTTTTTTTTTTAATGAAAGCAATTTTTTATAGTGTCTTTGCTAACTTTAATTTGTTCTAATTTATTTCACGTTTCCGTAACTTTTTTTTTTTTTCGAAAATATTTAATTATGCTTTATCACCTCTTTTGCATTGTATACACAAGCCGTTGTTATCTCTCAGAGGAACACCTGTCCTTTCGTCTACTTTGATGAGAGCACAAGGAAGGAGGCTGGACATTCCCGGAAAACTAGGAATGAATCCAACAGCCCCGGCTTTTCCATCGATATTTACTATGAAATTATTAAAATTAGAAATGGTAAAATTAGAATTGAAAAAGCTTTGAACGAGTGCCTATGTTGGCGTTGCCTTCCGTAGAGCCGTATATTTCTAGGACCGTTTTAATACCGAACCGAGTGACGAACGAGTCCCACAATTGCTTTTTAAGTCCAGTTCCAAACATAAGTCGGATAGAATGTTGTCTATCTTGAGGCTTAGGAGGCTGAGTTAATAGGTATCGACATGTCTCTCCTAAATATTGGGTTATCTAATTAGAAGAAGAAATTTTTTTTTGTTTACAAAAATTAAATATTAATTTAAACCGATAACAGCGCGGGACAGTATTCAATTCTAGGTCAGTGTTATTATTTTTTATGACATCTTTGGTCATCGTTTTCAAGTTTATTATTTCGTATTACTTACTGTGCAATTGTATTTTATGCAATCGTCCCAAAATTGACTAGCGCTGAATTTCTTCCTGATAACCACGGTGTTGCTGAAGCACAAGGCCTGACTGGCCCCCAAAATCCCTCCGGCCGAATGATAGATGGGTAAAGGCACGTAAATTATGTCATCGCGACGCATAATGCTGTTGGATGCAGCCGATATAAAATAAAATCTAGATAAAAAAAAGCGACATTTAAGTTTCGAGTTACCATAAACATTATACAGCAGTTTTAACCTTAGATTGGTGATGATCACAGCCTTGGGTAACCCAGTTGTACCGGAAGTATATATATAAATGAGATGATCTAATTTTTATAAAAAATATATCAATATTGTCAGTCGTAATATTTTAAAATAGTTACGCCTTAAATTTAAATAAAATCTATTTTTTCAGAATTTTTTAATAACTTAAGCGTTATTTAATACGGAGCAGATTTAGCATTTTAAAGTATAAATTTCCTATTTAATGATAGTTGTTGAGAAATTATATGAATACATTTTTAAATAATAAATGGGAAATTAAATATACCCGAAATGTTGAGTTTTGGTTGTTGCGGGGGTTCTGGAGTCGCAATGGCCATTACGTCGATGAGGGATTTGGCAAATGTAAAACGGCCGTCACCTTCGCTTCCGTAATAATAAAAATCCATTTTTTCGGGTAATGTGTTTACAATTTCTTCGACGGCTAAAATTTGCAAAGATTAGATTATTAATTATGAGATTTGGATTGGCATGTGAGCGGTGGCAATTGACCTTTTCCGATGTTTGCACCGAAGATGATGGCTTTGGAATTGGCCGAGGTAACGGTGTAAGTTAGTGAGTTCATTTTTAAGTTGTAATTAACCAGAGAAGTGACTACCCCGATTTTAGCCAAACCTAACCATATGCAGATATATTCCGGTATGGATTCCATGTACAAGGCGACCACATCACCTTTTACAAAGCCATTCTTTTGAAAAACGTTAGCCACACGATTGGAAAACTCATCGACCTGAGAAAATTATCAGTTTGTAATTAAATTAAAAATGGCAAATCTTGGTTGTTTTTTTTTTTTTTTTTTGGAAAATTGGATGTTAAACCTCTTTGTAAGTAAATTGACGGTCTTCGGCAATGAAGCAAGCTTTATGAGGATTTCGTTGCACTTGAGATTTAAATACATCCACAATATTTCCATTGTTTTTTACGAATCGATAAATGTTAAATCGAAATTTAATAAATAGTTTAATGGCACTAAAAATTCGAAATCATAATATTTCAATTCATTAAAAAATCGTTTAAAAAAAATGTTTTTTTTCTTACCTTAAATCACGTGGTAATGTTTTGAAAATGACGTAACATTTTTCCAAAAAATTTTCGGAACTTAAAATCCAAAAAATTAAGGTTGGAATAAATAGCCAAAAAAATGTTTTGATGTTTAATATATTTAACCAATATAAAATTGATAATGAAATAGTAAAAAGAAATAAAACAAAATATCGTTTCCAATCGAGTTTTATTATCATTATTAGTAATAATTTGCGTATATTTATTGAGAAATGTGATTATGAATTAATAATTTTGACTGCTAAAATTAGTTTCAGCCTTTCTCTCGCTATCAAATATTGAATGGTCAAGAACGACGTACACGAAGATGAAAAATGTTGTTATGAATCTTCAAAATTTATAATCATCCGATACTAATAAGCATTTCAAACTCCAAAGTGTACGCAAAGTTCATTTGGCCCGACTTGATAAACTATATTTTGAAATAAAATGTACTATCAGTCGAACATTAACTTTGCTTTATAAACTTTGGAATTCAGTAGTCTTAAGTGATGTCTCGTGAATCGAAAAATTATCGTACTCCACTAACACTTTAATTTTAATTAGAGTCTCGCATGACTCGGTCCCAATCTTTTCTTCCCATTCATTTGCAATCGAAAAGCAGAATGGGAATAGGAATCTTTAATACAGTAATTTGATCAAGTTATTATTGGTGATTAATTAATTATTACGATGCATTGGAAATGTATAAAGTGCATACATGTTATTGCAATTTGTAACAAAAAGTTTGAGCGAATTTTTTGTAAATAAATTGTTTTGTCCTTAGTTGTTATTTACTTCTGGAATAGTTATATTTAATTCTAGTCATTTAATTTTAGGTTAACCTTTACGGGTATGTTGTGGATAATTGCTGCGGATGTACGGGGCTAATTTTTAAAATTAGGGTCGCTTGACTCTAGGGTCGGTAGATATAAAATTTATTTTAATACTATGCACCTTATCTTGATTAATTATATTTTTCAACGTTTCACGTCAAATTGCAAAGTTGCGAACATGATGTGACGATCTGAAAATTAGAAAAAAAGGGGAGGAAATGTTATCAGTATGAGCTCCCAAAGTTTACGTTAAGTTCTGCATGCACAATCTTTTTTCATTGACATCAAAATGGAACTGGATGCAAATTTGTTTTTGGGACTAGAACCCCTAGGTAGCCTACATAATATTTGGTGGTACAATATATTTTTTATTTATACTATTTTCTTTTATTCCAGGTTTTCACCCAATTAGTATGACAAAACATTTCGTTTTTCTTAAATAATATTAATCAACTAAAACAAAAATGTCAAAAATCTTTTAAAGATTTTCTTGTAGTTTATACTGTAGGTTTACGGTTTTTAACCAATAAAAATGATGTTTTAAGCTTATGCAAGAAAAGTTTGATAATTATGGAACGGAAAGTCATAACAGCAACTAGATCTTAGATTTATGCTCTTGATATAATTTTTCATGAATGACACTCAGGATTGTTTTCTAAGAAAGGGTTGAACTCATAGAACTACTCTCTGAGTTTTATTATACAGTACACTGTACATGTACTGTAGGGGAAGAATTTGTAGTACAATTTGAGCACTTTGGACTCTTGTTTAACTGCGTAAAAAATTTAGATAAATCTAGAAAAGTTTTATACGGTAGGCCTAACGGTATTACAGTATAAAATTCACTTGGAAATGACTTTTCCGAAATAAAATGACTTCAGGAATAGCATTCCCGGGGTCAATAAGCATCAATCTCGGCATTCGAAGCATTTTTTATGTTTTCATTTTTACAGCTGAAATTTCAAGTCAAAATTGCTGTTTTTTTTTTTTTTTTGAAACTTTGAAACAGAATAGGCCTACCTATTAAAACCGAAACAGAAAGAGACAATATAATGACAGTATATTAGAGATAATAGAGAAAATGACAATATAACCATCATGTAAAGGTGCTTTTAATTTACTTACCTTAACGGACGTGTATTGCTGTGAGTTGAATTTAAGGGGTTACTTTTTAAACGTGTCATGTTAATTTACTGTCAGATTAAATATTAATACAGATCAGTTAAATATAAAATTATATTTCTTACAAAATAAAAATTTTAAGTCGTTTTTTACTCTGTTATTAATTGCAAACACATGACAGAATTTGAATCAGCTTTTAATCACAACAATTTATTTTTTTAACAAATATTAAACGAAGTTAAGATTTAACGAACAATATATTTAACGAACAAAAGTTAAATGTTTTTAAACAACCGGACAATAAAATTAATCATTTAAATTTAAAGCTCTAAAATGCAAAATAAGTTCGGAATATGAAAAACTTCGCCGTTTATAAGAGCGCAAAGTTGAAGGTGTAACTGCTGCAGGAAGAAAACGGAATTGAAAACAAATTTTAAAGAAAATAAAAAAAGAATGATCCCTTACAGATTTCTTCAACCGGAAACACTTTACTTTCTGCACGAGCATTTACTTCACCGACGTTTTTATTTTCCGGAAAGATTTTTGCAATTATTAAGCTTAGCTTTAACTGCGATTCTTTCCATTGCATCATCGTAGGCCTAGCTGGCGCAACTTTTACGGGTGACAACGATACTAACGAATCGCTCGATTTACTTGCATTCTTGCTTTTCCAAAGAGATTCCCTAGCTTTAGTGTTCTTATGTTTTCTATTACCATAAAATAGATGTGTCAAATAAAAGTTTTAGCTACGTATAAAACTGAAATTCTAGTTACAATGAACTTGAAGATTTTCCATCGGCTGTTAATGCAATGTTTGAATTTATTATAGGCGGACAACTGTTTGAAATTGGCGAATTTATCTCCGTTACCTACATCAGCAAAATTATAATTACCGGTACTGTACTTTTTAAAAGTAATTGAAAAAGTTTGCAGCAATAAGCCGATAACTTCATTATTTCACGTTTTGAGTTAACGGAGTTTGTAGTACATTGCTATACGGCCCTTAATAGACTATTGCAGAGTTTATAAGGCTTGACTTTCAATTTTTAAGTTATTCAATAAAATTAATAGTTTTATATTTTAGGGGCTTACGTTGATTTAAATGTTAACCCTGCTTTATAAAAAAATGGATTTATCTTGCTGCTTATTGCTGCAAGGCCCTTTCAATTTTTAATATTAGAAATGTAACCGTTGGCTGAACGGCATGTTGCAGGCCGAAACACCCATCTGCATTTAATCCGTGTTTTTTTAATCCAGTAGTAAATATATTTTGATAATACTTATATTTTGGCAGTTGCTCAAACGTAAGGGTGCTTATTGCTGTACAGTAAGCTTCAACCCCGTCTAAAACAATTTCAAATTAAAATAGAATTAAGGGTAGAAAATTATTATTGTTGTTACTGTACTTGGAACAGGTTCATCACCAAAACAAGTTTTTAGACTTGAATTAATGGATTTCATTAATCTGAAAAATTGACATTATTTATTAGATTAAAGTTGATTCATTAAAATATTACTTAATCTTTTCTTTATATACAAGAGCGCGATCTTTTAAGCAATTTTCCCACGGAAGTCGACCACCTAGCCATTGGACTATATTATATGCTAAGGATTCCATATCTCCTCGACGAGAATGAGCTACAGAAATTAAAAAAATAAATTTATTGTATCAATTAACTTTTTGTTTTACCTTCCTCGTGTGCATCTCTGCTGCTAAATTCAATAGTACCATAGTGGGTTTCGCTGGGATCTCTTGCATTCAATTTGTATTTATCACTTGACGAGTATTTACACGCCAAACCAAAATCGACAAGAAAAATCTATCATTTATCAAAAATTTATTAATTGATATTTGTAACGTAAACAGGGTTTTAAAAACTTAAACCTCATTTTCATTTTCAAAGCCAAGTAGAAGATGGGACGCTTTAATATCCGCATGAACATAACCGGTGTTATGAATGTATTCCAAAACATCGATCTAAAGAAACGAAAAGTTGGGGGGGGGGGGGAATTAATTAGATTTACTTTAAATACTGTATTTAATTAACGTCATATTATACCAATTTGATGACAATTGAGAAAACGTTTTTAATTGTAAGTTTCTTGTTATTTGCTTCAAATATTTTCTGCAGGTCCATTCCCAATCGATCCATAATTATAAAGCGATATCTGACATTTTTGTAGTTATGAAAACCGAATCCGCGCATCTGAGGTATTCCCAGAAAACTCATCTTTTTTTCGCATTTGTACTTTTCAACTACAAGCGCACCAAATAACGTAAAATAAAATAGAAAATAAATTACTCAAAAGTTTCAGTTTACGTTCAGTGCCAACTTTCGAGTAAAACTGAAATTCTAAAAGTGATGATGGTCCACTGTCACGAGCTTTCTAAAATTAAGAGTTTAGAAGTTCAGAATTTACTATTCCCAAATAAAAAATAATAATATGAAAATATAGAAAATTAAAATGTACTAATTTGATCACAAATCTAGCATCTTGAAGAACTGGGTTAGCAATGCAATCAGAGGCTGCGAATTTACAGATAAAGATAAATGATTCTTTTTATTTTTTTTTTTTTTAAATGAATTCAAATTACCAGAATAAATTTGTCCAAACTGGCCAATCGACCATCCGAGTCTCCACTGAATTTTGTTTGTGTCGGTTAAAAGTTCTCCTTCAGGTAAGTTGTTTCCTTTTTAGATTTTTCACAAATAAAAGGACAAAATTAATATTTTTGATAAATTTAGCAATAAGATATAACATGTGCTTGAACAAAAAAATATCTTTCTTATTTTTGTTTCTTACTTTGTGATTTTGGTAGATTTAAGTTAACCTGTAGGCCTACACACTCGCCAGTCATTCCAATTTTTATACAGTAGGCCTATATAGCCAATCAATTCAATATCTGCAAAAATAATAGTTATTACGGTAATAATTTTGTTGAACAAAGCATTCGTTAAAACAAGTACCGTATTTTGTTAATTTTGGTAATAATGTTTTTTTTTTAAATAATTTTTCTATCATTTTTTTTTTTTTTTTTTCAAATTTATTTCCATAATTTTTTTTATTATTAAAAATGATTGGCCCAGATTGTTGAGCAGTGGGAGTCATTTGGACTGTCGTTTAGGTACTAGAAATATTTGGAAAGAGATGCAATCATTTGGAAAGATTAGGTAGCTTACCGTAGCTACAGTATGCAGCAAAACTAATATTAAAAAAACTCTATTTTTATGAGTTAATTATTTTAATGACCAAACGGCACTTTACGAATATGCCTCATACTTTAGGATAAACATTGACTTTTGATTCCAAATTGATTTTTGGCCCCCGAAACCCACTGTTCACATGACATGTGCAAATTTAAGGTTAACTTCTATCCTAGCTTATTTTGAAAATTGGATTAACTTTAAAAATAAATGATTTTTATTGCCACCAACTTTATACATTAATTCTAGATTTAGCGATTAAAACATTGATTATTATTATGTTAATAATTATTATTACAAGTAAAGTGTATTTTAAATTACCTTGGTGCAAACGGATACTTGAATTTAAGTTTTGGTGGTTGCAATGTCGAAAATGCTTCCACTTGCCCAAAAAACGATCCTTGCACTAATAAAGTCTTTATTTATTTATTTCTTTCTTTAAAGACTCATAGATTACCCAGGGCATTTTTGAATGATTAACAATCGAGAGCATGGAAAACGTATTAATGTATTGAGGTAATTTTAAAAACAAAATTGCAACAACAGCGACAAAAAAAATCTCGGATAATCAAGTGTAATATAAATGTAGACATTCAACATACCGGTACTTTAAATCAAATTTAGATTTCAAAATACATTTAATAATTATAAAAGAATAAGTTAATTAACCCCACCGTTTTCGAAGAAGCTTAGTTAATTAAAAATTAATTAAAAACCTATTCATTTGCCCACAGATCAGAAATTGACCAAAAAATCAAGTATGTTTAAATTAACTTTTTAGATGTAAAATGACTTCAGGAATACGATTCCGTGGACCATTAGTCGATATCTCATCTATTTCAGGAGTTATTTAGATTTTATCGTTTGTGAGCTGAAACTTTTCTCCGTCAGGGGACTTGCTTGAAACTTCTCGGTCGAATAACTCAAAAACTAAGAGAGATAGAGACTTGTGGGTTGCGCCATCGTGTAGAGAACGTCATTTTACATACCCATGTAAAGTTTGAACAAAAGCGGAGAACTGGTTTTCGAGTTCTAAGCAGTTGAAATTTCGAAAATCCCTTATTTGATTCTTTTTTTAAAAAAAAAAAATAATACATTATTGTTTTCTATTACGTTTTTTTTTTTTTTTTAATTAATATTGCATTTCCTAATACAGTAATGTCATTGTCTTTATTTATTTTGTTCTGGGGAAGGCGGAATATATATTTTTTTTTAAATATTTTGTCATTAACGTTAAATAGAACAGATTGTTTTTTTAAGATTCATAACATGAATTTTCATTAATAATGTATAATTTCACTTTTTATTAATTTTAATTTTCATCTAAAAATGCAAACTTGATTTTTTTTTTTAATATTTTAGTTAAGAACTTTTTAATGGAGATATTAATAACCTCTAAAATAAATTAAGCGCGATAATCTAATTTTTATTCTAAAAAATAATTTTATTTTAATAACATTACCGTAATTGAAAATGTTTTGTTTTTTTCCTGTTTTCTTTTAATAATTTTCACTTTTGATTAATCTTAAACTTAGTTTTTTTTTTTTACAGTAGTTGTGTCATTACTTTTTTGATTATGGATTGTAGGCGGGAATAAAAATGACGCATCTAATGAATGAAGAACATCATAAAGGAAAAGTAAATTTCATTTCTTAAAATTTTTAACTGCAAAACGCTTTTTTTCTTAATATTTTGCTTTCGTTTTCTTGTTAAAATTTTCGGTTATCATAATGTTGTAGGCCTATTCTTTTTTAATTTGAGCTTTCAAAATGCTAATTTAGTTTATTTTTTTCCTTTGATTTTCAAATCTATTTTTATCGGCCACGATCTAGGGATTCTTAAGTTTGGCGTCAATAATTTTAATTTAGTTAATTCAATTATTTTCGAAAACCTAAAATTTGAGACATAATTTTGGAAAATAATTAAATAAAACAACAACAACAAAGCGGTTTAAAGAATGCAGGTAATTGGCATTTTTTTCTTTTTGCTTTTTTTTTAAACATAAATTTATAAACTTTTGACTTTCGCGTTAAGTTTTTTTTTTTTTTTGTAAGTACATGACATTGTATTAATAAAAAGCGCGTTAATTTAAATTTTAAGTATTCATTTAGATTTACAGTATGTACTGTTTTGTATTAAAAATAATGCTCGGTTTGGATTTTTAATCCAATTTAATTATTTTTCAATTTAGTTTCAACACGTCAGGTGCTATGTGCTGCAGCGAGAGGGAACCCACGGTGTACCTATCTGAGTCGGAAATAGTCTTCACTTGACTTTTGACATCGAACAATTTCTAGCTGGTTGTTATAAATTTTATATATACTGTATTTTTTTATTTTAATTTTTGGAACCTAACAAATCGTAGGGCCTATTGTTTTTGCTAATGTGAACGCTTTTATCATTTTTGAGTATGAAATATAATTCAATATTTATTACAAATTGGCTTTAATATGGCCAGCTTATTATTTTTTTTTTTTATAAAGTGTTATTTTGACAAAATTATAAATAGCGCCATCTATTTGAGTGTCGTTGAAGCTAAGGTCGCCGGACATCGGATGCATCGGAATGGCCTTCAGAGGTCAAGTTGGGGGTCAAAACGGATAAAAAGCTTATTTTTATTTTAAATTAATTATTTTATATTTAAAAAAAAATACAAATTTGCGGTGAATTCAACTAAATAAATTATTTTCTTTTTTTTAAAAAAAAAAAAATTTTTTACTAAAAATGTGTTATTGTTTTTTATTACGTTTTTAAATTATTTGTATTGCATTTCCTAATAGTTTCTTCCTTTATTTTGTACTAGGGAAAGCTAAATCATTTTTTTAAAAAAAATTGCATCATTAACTTCAGTACTGATTAACTTTAATTAGAACAATTTTTAAAATGAAGTAATTGGAAGGCTATACACCATTACAACAGGAAATGAACCCCTTTTAGATCACGTGGTACGGCCGCCATTGGTAGGTGGATCATCGT
>JAQGAZ010002613.1:0-16477 GCA_034692225.1 Polydesmus complanatus
ACAATCAAACATAGGACGCTGTTCCATTATGCGTTAAGATTGAGAAGAAAGACTTAAAATCTTAAGAGTTCAATCGAAAACCCTAAGAGCTGAACAACGGCAACAAAATTTAGAACAAGAACGACTATGTATGTAAGGTGACCATTTTTTTTTAAATGAAAAAAGGCAAAAAAATTTAAGATCTAGGTATTAATTTTTCTATACCTTAAATGCAGAAGCATAATTTCAGGATTTTTATGGAGGGGGTGGGGGTGTGGGGGGGGGGGGGGAAGGAGTAAGAAAAAGCAAAACTTTGAAATTTTTTGGTCCCGCCACTGGGAAAAATAGGAAAAAATTTATTAGATAAAACAGCCGAATTTCGCCGGTTTTTGGCACCTTTTTTACTTGAAAGCGCGATTTAGTTTCAAAAATCGAAAAAAAGGACAGGTTATCAAAAAAGAAGATATTTAGGTGAACACTTTTCGAGGGAGGACAGAACCTAAAAAAGGAGGACGTTTGGTCACCTTAACGTATGCAAATTCAACGTCTTAATAATCGACCTTCATATCACCACCTTGCTTTTTTTTACGATCCAGAAATTCAATATCATACAACATGCAAATTTTACAATATAAACATTTTTTGACATTAAAACATACAGTAGGCCCTATTTATCATTAAATTCTTTTTATTTAATTTTACTTTTAATTACTGTACTTTTCATAACTAATAAGCCACAGCAACGCGGGGCCGGGTACTGCTAGTACTGTAATAATAATTATTATTGATTCAGCACTGCGCATAGTGCTGAGTAATGCGTGTGAGGGCGAAGGAAGGCATTTTGAACACAGAACAAAACAATTAAATACTTATAACGTGATTAAAGTGAAGTTTTTTTTTTCAGGTGTCATGAAAATAATTAGGCCTATATGTTGTTAAACGGATTAGTGATATGCTAATTCAATGGACTGTTTTTTTTGGTACACCGTGTATTATTTAAATTTCTTAATATATGACTTATTATTTTTATATTACAAGCTTTTTGTAATTTTTATTCAATTATATATACCGTAATAAAGTAATACTGTATAAATATTAGCCATTAGTAAATATAAGCTAATATTGTTAGATTTATCATAAATGCAGACATTTTTACTTATACTTTCGATATTTAAATTTTAAAAAGCTGTATTTAGTATAATATTCATTTTGCTAGTATAAAAGTCGGTCTAGTGACGATAAATGACAATTTTTTTAGACTCGAAATGATCGTAAAATTGAATCGTCGTAAAATGGACTGTTGTAAACCCGTAAAACGCAACCTTATTAAACATTAACAACCCCAATAAAAATAAATTACAGACAGTATCGTGATTCTTAGCAATATTGTAACGAATTTTTTAAAAAAAAAAAAATCACAAGTTAAAATATAGGGTACACGTAGACGGTACTACTGCAATTTGTTTTATTTGTTAAATTACGTAATAATTTCCATTAAGTATAAAAGAATATTATACACTGTGTCCCGAAAAAAAACCATTCCCTTAAGAAAATAAATCAGAACTTCGTGAAAATTTGGACTACAAAATTTGGGCTGTTATCCAAGAAAAGATTTACCAATAGTAAATTAGCGATAGCGAGGGCTTGAAACTGCGACTTGAGATAATCTGGAATGAACTTGACCAGAGAATAATCGATTTGTCAATCAAAGAAATGACGCGTAAGACTTGGAGCTTGTGTGAAGGGAAAGGTTTTTTTTTTTCGGGACACAGTGTAGTTAGACAAATGTACAAAGTCATACATGTTTACGCGGTTAGAAAAATGATTATATAATAATTATGATTACAATTTAATTTCTAAGCATTTATAATACTGCTTGCAATATGCCTACTGTACTGTAAATGCAAATAAAGTGAAACAATAATTACTACCGGTATTAACATTTACCGGTAGTTTAAAATATTCCAAGTTAGCATTTACATTAGATTAACTTTACTTTAAAGTACAATTTAAATTTATTTTGTATTACTATGATGTTCACTAAATTGTATTCTATTTATTTCAAGCGATTTTAATATCATCTTGTTTGTGAATTTGAACTACAAAAATAACTTAGCCCCTAATTTTTCCGTCGCCTTCAATAGCTCTTATATTATGATATACATGTACTGTATAGCCCCTATCTATTTAGCCTATGCATTTCCGCATTAAACTCATTTTTGAAAAAAAAAAAAATGCCTTTATTCTACTTTGAAACTTGACGCGTCATATTTTAAACATTGAATTAATTCTATAAAATTCACATCAGAGCAAGCTTCTTTTTTTTTTTTTTTATAAATTTTAAGAAAAATTGCGCTAGGTTTTTCGGTTTAGCTTTTTAACTCGTTCCTATGCTTAAGTTTAATGCTTATGGCGTCCGAGTTTGGACTTTGAAATTTATTTTTGCACAGATGTAAGTTATAGTTTAAGTTATTATTTTGGTTACGGTACAATTTTTAGCATTCCCCGGATAAATTGCAAATTTTCTTCAGTCGCACTATAAGCGGGTTTCACTGTATTTTCTTTTCCCCTTATTGTATTTCTGTTTGATGATATTTGCAAAATTCCATTGGTGGAAAATGCAATAAGTTAATAATTTAAAAAATAGATGATGTGGTTAGCAACAATGTTAAAATAAAATAAATACAAGCATATAATAAGAAAAAAATAATGTTGACAAAATAATGACAATAATCAGACTCAAGTTAACCAGTTTTTTTTTAAAGAATTTGTTATTGTAAATTAAAACGCTCGCACATTAAATTATACGGTATATAACATTATAACATTGACATCATATAATATTTTACAATAATATAAAAATGAAAGAAAAAAGTCGTTTTAAATGAGAAAAAAAAAACCATTCAAGTACTAATTTTTGAATAGATAGTAGCCTATATACAGTATTTTCTGCAATTGGTAAAAAAAATTAAAACGAAACAATTATTTTAAACAGTGCGAAGGTCATAAAATACGCACGTTTGAAAACGTCAAACGTTTTGATTTTATTGGAATGACGTTTTTAAAACCCTAAACTGCTAAAGGTAAATTAATATACATGTACAAATAATAGTTGAGAAACGTTATTTAATTTCGCCAACAAATCTTATATTGCCAAAAGGGTTGGCAATGATTGAACAATTTTCTGCTAAAAATAAATGAAGATTTTTTTTCTTTTTTTTTTTTTTAAAAATTAAAAAAGTATATATACATGTACTGTATGTAGGCAATACAAAATTGAACTTTTTTATTAACCGCCGTTGTTTAACGAGGTTATATTATTTTGTAAATTTGGTCAAGTACAGATACTGTACAGTTTTTATAATTAATGCCAACTACCGATAAATACCAGGCGTTGTAAATACCCTCTTTCATTTGATTTTATTGAAAAGCAAAGAGAAAAAAACTTGTTATTTATAACTTTTTTAAAGGTCAACACATACTTTTAGTTTATAATTTTGCTCAAATTTTTTCCCCCTTTTTGTGAAGCGGTTTAAGATTTTTTTAAAAATATATTATACTTCTTTCTAATAATTTCTTGAACTGCGCTATATTTCATAAAGGAAATAAATATTAAAATTTTGCATTTTTGAATTTTGCATATTTTACTTTTCCACTTTTATTATTTTTGATTTTCAAGCTGCAATAACGAATAATAGTTCAAGTATACAAGTTGGAAACGGATTTTGTGTCGCGAGAGATTAATACGTACTGAAGCCGGATTATTGGTCTTACATGTACAGTAGGTCTTGAGTACATAAGTAAAAAAAAAACCACTCTGACAAGTTCAAACAATATCGTTCGAATTGAAACTGCAAGTTTGTCGAAGGTAGATAGCCCGATATTCGCTAATTTGCAATTTCGATTTGAGAGTGTATTTGAAACATGAATGAATACTGTAGCCTATAATATGTACTTCAGTAGAACTGTACAGTTTGTGCATAGTGCATATTTTACAAAATTCCTTCTCATCATACATGTGCGTACACAGTATGATCTAAGTTGAACATCAAATAATAAATCGACGCACTGTGAATTTGCTCCCAATTGCCAAATCCAGCAGCCACACAGCTCTAATTGAGACCCCCCCCCCCCTCCCCCCCAAAAAAAAACAATCTGGATTTTGCACTAAGATAAAATGTTACTCGAGGTTGGTTAAAAAAATGTTTAAATGCTAAATATTTTAGAAACCAAAACAAAAAAAAACCCCTGCACGTATACATTCTTCATGCAAGGTTTACTATAATTTATCCAATTTTTTGTTCCCAGATGCATTTGATTTCACGTTTTGTTAAATTCATATTAAATAACTACAGTATTTATTTAAATTTTTTTTTAAATACTTTTGTTTCAAGCGGTGCTCTTACCAAGTAATTACTTTTCTAACTACCAAATCTCGATGCTTTTGACTTGTTCTTTTAATGATGATTTTTCCAAAGAATAGAAGGTGTGCACATACATTACAACTCGCAGGACCGGCGCTATGGATTATTTTACGCCCTTAGCAAGGCAACCAACTTGCGTTTCAATATCAATTTTAATTTTGAATAAATAAAATCAAATGAAAGAAAATTTGATTAAAAAAAAGTGACCGTGCTTGTTAAGAAAACAATTTTTTTTTTTCAAAAATATTAAGCAGTTATTAAAACTTTTACTCAATTTTTAATCAACGCAATAATTATGTTAGTTGGTAAGAAATACTAGTTTGCGCTCCATCTGACGTGAGCGCCCTAGGTGGCTTCTATATATGGACGCGGCGGCCCTGACAACAAGGAATAAATATTAAATTTGAAAGGCTGAAAGCTATTTTCATTTAAAATGATTTTAATATTTCGTCAGCACAATTGCAATTTTTTTTTTATTCCATTATTAAAAATTAATTAAAAGTTAGATTTGAATTATTAAAAGATAGTTTTATCGACTTAATCGTTAATTACGCTAAACCGCGTGTATTAAAAGGAACTTTTGATACTTGAACATTGCATTGTAATCATTATTTAACATTGCAACCAATCGTTAATTAAAATCTTGCATAAATTGTGTTTACAGTAATTGTAAAAACTACGAGTACAGTAGGCCTATATAAAACTACAATAATATTACGAAATACAGTAGTGTATTTTTGTCTCATAGTACAGTGCACTCATTATAAATCTGGCTTTAAAATTTCTCTTATACCGCATTTAAAATAAGGCATTGCGAAAATCTTTTACCCTTTCATGCGATTATTACCAAATGAAATTGAAACAAGCCTAATCACCCACTGATGCAATAAGTCAATAGCATAATTGTATTCCATAAAAATAGTAAAAAGTTAAAACTTGCTAAAAATTAAACAAAAACAAAAACAAAAAAACCACAGAAAATTAAAATAAAGCCAAATAAAAAAAAGTTGATAACAGATAAGTTTAAATCAAATTTACTAACCAAACAAAGACTAAGGAAATTATTGGTTATCCCCACTCTTTTTTGTTCACAAGCAAAAACATTGAAAACGTGACTTGCATATGTTTAAACGCATACAGTATACAATAAATTGATTCGCGATCTTGATTCGGAAGAGTTTTCTTTCTCTAAAAAACAAAATTAGAATATCAGTACTGTAATGTATAGAAAATAAGTTGAGCACCGAGGGATTGCGTAAGAAAATAATGACACGACCTATTCCAATCTTTACCCACGATGAAACTATAGTTTCGACATTTTTAATTTAAAGAGCTTCAAAAAGCTTATTTTTCATTTCGGTAGTCCTAAAGTAGTTCGGGATTAGGTAACTAATTTTTTTGCCTTCTCTTTGAAAACTTTGGAAAATAATAAATTTGCAGAATCATCGAAGCGAACCAATTGGAATCATAATAATAAAAGAAACCATCGCAATCATGATACATATTATACTGCATGTACGTCCCGATGTGCATGCATACAGTTACAAACACGTGACATGTAAAAGCCAATCGAAAGGAAGACGTCAATTTGTGCTCATTTCACGTGTTTGTTCAACAATAACAAACAATTTCTCATTAAACATTTCTTTACCAAATAAAAGAAAGTAACGATCTTAATACATAACGAACCAGAATTTCTTTTTTTCGGTTAAGGAAATAATTAACACGAAGATGTACATTACATTAATTTAAATGAAACATTTTTAATTGATGCATAGTTTTTAATTTTCTAATGAAATACAGTACTTTAAAAACCGATTTGAAAAATATTTTAAAAAAATCTGTCAATATACTGAATATATTTTTTTTAAATTTCCGACTATTGAATATGTACGTGCACATGCTTAATATTAAAATACCGGTATTCGATATCATCAAAAAAAAAATTTTTTTAACTAAAAAGAATTAATTATCGTATTTCAAGTTGATTTAAAAATATATATATTATAATTATACAAGTAGCATAGATTTTTTAATTTACGTTTTCAAGTTAATGCTCAGTTAGACTCGACAAGTTTTTTTCAGAATTTCTTTCCTGGTCTAAACAAAAACAAACTGTAATTGTTCGTTTTCTTATTTTAAAAGTGTAAATTAAAGAAATTCGAAATACAGTATAAGCAAATATTTTTCAATTCTTTAAACCGTTTTAAAAAACAGTTAATAATTATCTACCCAAAACAATTTACACGCAAACGTATGTGAAAGAATGTCATTAAAAATTGAAAAGCACGGTAGCTTCTACGTCATTAAGTATGTTGTTAGTGACAGAATTTGGCATACAAATTGCAAGTTAAAATAGGTCAAAGGAGCGAGCCATTTTTTTAGGTCGAATTCGTAGCTTACTTCAACACTTCACGCTTAAAAATATCATAAATCTTAGTAAAAAAAAACGAAGAAGGGGAAAGAAATTAATAAAAGGAGTGAAAAAAACATCGAGCGAAGAAATGAACCAACTTTCTGACTTGCAGATTCATTTCAAAACCAACAGGTGATTTCAAGGACTATGCCACAGCAGCTCCGTACTAATTTGCGCAGGTAAAAAAAAAAAACAATACCAAAACTTAAGCTTCTGAAGTTGCACCCGTCGCTTAATTTCAGTTCTTTTATTTAAAACCTTAAACTGCTAGAAACTCGTTCATGTGTTTCAGGTATATGTACTGTATATCATATCCTGTTTCAATCCTACCTAAGCGTGTTGAACGCTCAACTCTTCAAGCTGCACGTTTATCATTTTAATTAAGTTCTAACCGGGAAACGTTTTAGTTTCGAATAACCAGCAATTTGAATTCATTTCTCTACTATATGCAATGGATTCTAAGTTTACAGATTTAAGTGCCATGTATCGTAATTGGAGCGACTTTTACCTGCTGCAATGGGAAAACGTCGGTAAGCCTAAATTTTAAGTGTGCACGAAATTATCAATAGAGTGTTATTTATGTCTATGAAAAACAAATATTTTTTCTTAAATAAACTACTTCTTTTTATATTTTTTTTTTTTAATAATTTAAACTAATCATCAAAAATATCAAAAGTATCTAAGTGCCCGAATAATTAAATATTTTTGATAAAATAATAATTAAAGCGCACATTCAAAACAACAACCGTAAATTTTTTTTTAAATAAATAAATGCGGTCATTTAAATTGTAAAAAAAAAATAAGGTTAATATAAAGCGGTTTATTATTTTTTCTTTTAAATAAAAAATATTATTAAACGGTCATTAATTCTAGTCAAAAAAATTGATATAAATAATGTTTTTAAATACTTTTTTGTAAAATTCTAAAAGAGAATTTTTGTAGAAAACGTGCTAAACTATTTTTACTTTCATCCTAAGGCGACATACATGTACAGTACATGTATTTTAAAGAAGAGCAACCAAAAAAAAACCTGTATCGTAGCTTCCTCGTCTGCAGGTTTCATTGTCAATTTCCCCATTGACATTTAAAACAAAAACAACCCTTAAAAATTCTTTCAAACAAGTTTTTTTTCTTTTTTTTTTTTTTTGGTCAAACTTTTGTTAGTGATTTATATCAGTGGTTTTGCCACTGATAAAAATGTATACCAATGTCAGACTATAGTAATATTTTTATTTTCAAAACGTGTTATTAGATCATCGGCTTAATGACATGCCTTTGATGTCTTCCGGTCAGCTGTTGTTGGTGTTATTCGCGGGTTATTTCGCCATGGTTTACTTTGGCCCAAAACTGATGAAAAAACGGGAAGCATTCCAGATGAGAGGATTTTTAATTACCTACAACTTTTTTATAATCCTGTTAAACCTATATATTGTTATTCAAGTAAATGAAAAAAACAAACACATTTGTTTTTTTTTTTTTTAAATCAATTATGTGTAAATCTGAAATGATTTTTTAAATATATAAAAGTTATTTATTGGAGTAACGCGCCGGAAGTACAAATGGTATTGCGACGTGCCGGACACTACGGTGACTGACCCCGAAGAGATGAGAGTAAACAAGTTTGAATTTACATTCCTCTTACGTTTTTTTTTTTTTTAATTTATGTTTTTTTTTATGCAGGTTGTTTACGCCATTTATTTATATTCCTTGTCGAAATTTATCGAGTGGATCGATACGTTTTGTTTTATCGTTCGAAAAAAGAATAATCAGCTGACTTTTCTGCACGTTTATCATCATTCGACAATGGCCGCATTCTGCTGGGTGGCCACGCGATGGATGGCCAGTGGATCCAGTAAGTACACAATTAAATTGACATATCAAATGTCTGGTATATGAAATGTCAAACCAAAAAAGTTTCACCGAAACAGTAACATTAAAATGGCAAAAAGTATATACCGGTAAACTAAAAATTATTGAAATATCTATTTAACTAATATGATTATGAAAAAACTAACCTAATGTCTATATAATTAATAAACTACACAAATATTAATTAGCCTACTTGTAATCTTAAATGTAAATTGCTAAACTACATGGGGCAGCAAAAATTTAAAAAATAAAGAAATTCATTTCACACAATTAAAAAGTAATACACTATAAATACCGGTAAAAAAACATAAGGTTCAAGAAATATTTGTAGAATAATTACTTAAATCAAATGAGGATTACTTAATTATGAAAATTATAAGCTTTAAAACTTCAATTACGGGTAATAAATTATGAAGGAAAAAATGGTTTAAAAACTTGTACTTTAAATAAATCCTAAAAGAATTTAACAAATTATAACGAATTACTGTATTTCAAGCTTTTTTATAGGATCAAAAATGCACCAAATCTTGAAATCACCATAAAATCATGAATTATATTTTTAAAAACATAAAGGGTTTTTTCCTCGTTTTTATGCTAAAGTCCAATTCATATATCGTCGGAGTTTGGAATTTGTTAGAATTTACTTATGTATTTCCATCAGCGCAATAACAAATTCCAAACTCTGACGACATAAGAATTGGACTTCACCATAAAAACGAGAAAAAAAAGCTTAACCGCAAAAACTCTTTTTGCCGGTATTAATTTTTTATAAACGACTACCCTTCATTTCTGATCGGGACGAATAACAGTCGGGGGTTCTATTGTACCAAAGATTGCTTTAAAAAAAAATTTTTTCATAGAAATTTCCTTATCAATGGCAATAGCTTTAATATTTTTTCTTATAATAATAGAATATCATTGTATCAACATTTTACCTCATAATAAAATTAATGCATTTTATATTTTTTTATCTATTTATTTTTGTTTAGCTTTTTTCCCGATGTTTATCAATTCCTTCGTCCACATCATTATGTACAGTTACTACACTTTAGCTGCTCTCGGGCCGGAAGTGCAAAAATATTTGTGGTGGAAGCGTTACATTACATCATTACAATTGGTAACTATGTCTTAATAGTTATCATAATATTTGAATTTCATTTATCGGGTGTACATAACGACACCTAACCTACAAACGGATAGATTTTAAACAGTAATAATGAATTGTAATTATTGTGTACTAATTAATTCATCTAAGCTCAACGAGTAAGTGTAAATTTAACGTTAATTGGGCTAATAGTAATTCGAAAGAAGAGACATAAAAAGTTGTTTTCAATTCGATGTTCCTCGTTAATAAATTGATTAATTGGTGTTTGTTTTGTTGTTTACAAAAGGTTCAGTTTCTAATTGGATTCGTTCACTTAGCAAACGCCATCCGAATCGGCTGTAATTACGTTACTTGGATCAAATATTTGGCATTTTTTTACGACGTAGGTTATTTAGTTTTATTCGGAATGTTTTACCGAAGCACTTACTTGGTTAAAAAGACGCAGGTGAATATATCTCTAGTATATCGTATATAAGAATATACTTTCGTAGAAAATAACGTAATTTTTTATTTTTATTTTTATGAACTTAGAAAAGTGAGAAAAAAGCCACAGCGATGACAAATAACTTCACCGACGAAAATCATTTAACAAATAATAACATTCGAAAAAGAACATTCGCTTCGATCGCTGCGAGTAGTTAAAAAATAGTATTTTTTTAAAAAAAAAATGTATATTTTTGAATTTATTTTTTTTTTTAGCTCAATTTTATAAATAATTTATAAAACTTGATTTATTAAGAATAAATTTTAAAATAATACTTCCAACTATAAAAACTTGTTTAAAAATAATGTTTTAAAAAGTATTATCAGCTAAAATACCATCTAATTTTTTTTCACCCTTTTTTTTTTTTTAAAAAAAAAAAAAAAATTAAATTGAAAAAAGTAAATTAAATTTATTTAATTGAAAATTGTAAATACATGCACGAAAGAAATTTAAACTTTTTTCTCTTTTCTTTCTTACGTCAATAAAGGTTTTGTTGAAATTGTTTTCGAACTTTATCTCCCGCCAATTACGATCAATTGACACACTCTCAAAAGTTGTAAACAAAGGTGTTAAAAAAATCGCGAGTGAATGAAAAGTAATGTTTTCGTACCGTTCACCTAAACTCTTTGGAAATTGCGATTCATCTCATCTGCGGGAACCAATCATGTGCGGGGAAATTATGGTTTTGGCCTTGGATCTGGTTAACTATCTAACACCATCGTACGACTTTTCCAGAAACGACTATTAATTCCAAAAAAAAAATTTACATTTATTGCTTCACGTCATGATTACTCGTCATCCCGCATTGTTGAAAACATGCGATTCTATCATCAACATTCTAGTGCAAGTTAATTTGAAAGCGCGTATACTTTATATGTCTTCTTTTATAAATTAAGTTTTGATGATTTTTGTGTTTTTTTTTTTTTTTTTTAAATTAACGTGGGTTTTATTGTTAAGCAATGAGCATGTGTTAAATGCCCTCATTTATCGCTAACACATGATAGTCTCGTTTGGGTTTTACCCAAACCTCCAAGGAGCAATCCATTAGTAACGTCAACAAAAAAAAAAGGGAGGGGAAAAGAGTTCGAAAAAATTTGGCAATAATATTGTTCGTAAAAAATAACGACATTGTTTGAACAATATTATTTTAGCAATTCACGTAAATAAACAAAAGACTAAAATATATTAAGAAATTTGTAGTGACTTAAAAGTGGCATCAAAAGAAACAAAAAAAAAAATTACATTTCAAAATAAAGAATTTCGAATTCTCTGTACATTTTCCTCATAATACATGTACAGCAAACCAAAAAAAAAATTCTGAATCGCTCTGTACATATTATGGCACATTCGAAATAAATAACTAAATAAAGAATAACCCTGTAGATTTTCTGCCTTCGAAATAAATAAATAAAGCCTGCATTAGTCTCTAAACAATGACGTCAAACGAAGTTTTTTTTTTTTTTGAAACTTTATAGTCTTTTAAAAATTACTTTAAGAACTGAACCCAAAAAATGCATTAAGATTTCACGATTTCTGGTTTATGTTTCGAAAAGAATCGTACGTGCGGAAGAAATAATCGATCAAATTTATGGACGCATTCTGAATAATAATAGAAAAACCAATATCAGCACTTTATTTACATTTTTCAATAAAATAAAAATTTTGTTAAAAGTGCACGTAAAAGTAGGTCTACTACCTGTTTACTTGAATAATGTACGGAGAATAGGTTAAAATAAATTACGGTAATTATATACTTGGTTATAACAAACTCGGATGTAACGTCAGTTTTTTGTAGGTTACGTGTAATACTGTATTAAAAAAAATCTCTATTATTGAGACAAAAAAATACGTAAACCTCGGTTATAGCGACAAGAAAATGCGTAAACCTGGGCTATAACAATAAATAAAATTATTAACCCTACCTTTTTCTTCTATAAGAATTGTTGCAATATTGGATCAAACTTAACAACTTATTTTTTGTTTCATCTAAAACAAGAACAGTATAAGATATTATCGGTGTAATATTGAAGGAATCCGACTTTTAAAAATCTAGCAATCGATCTCAAAAGTTGTACGCATTTTAAATTACTCGGATATAACGAAACTTGACTATGACGACATAAAATTTTCGGTCCTTACGGTGTCGTTATAACCGAATTCTACTTTAATTATATTTCAACCTACACCTTTGTTCTGATTAAAAAGTGCAATATAGTCCTATATAGTATATTGAAATAAAATATGTTCTTTTTTCTAAATAAATAAGTTAAAATAATCAAGGTACCGTTTTTTACTGCATTAAACAAGAAAATAATTTCAAAAATAAATTAATACATATTAAAATACATTATTAAAAAAAACACACATTTTTGGATAAGATGAATTTAAAAAATAAAATTTAATAAAATAAAAACTAATTATTAATATTTTCTATCACATGTTCAAGTGTGAACTTCGCATTTTGTAGCACACGATCGATCGGCCTCGAATAAAATGGCCCCATAACCACTGTCACCAACAAAACAGACTGGCAGACAGTGATTGCCTAATTTCAGGGGCATAAATTTTCATTTATTACAGTCGTAAACTTTTTTCCCGCCTTTTATTCCCTTTATCTCACTTTTTTCATTAAGTATTTCTAAATTTAACTTTTTCAAAATGTCATAAAAACCTTTGTATATTGCCAAAAAAAAAAAAGAAAAAAAAATTGCAGCGAAATTTAAAATGTTGACAATAACGAACGAATATTGACTCAATATTATACAAACTTTAAAAATAAACAATGTTTACAAAAATATACCACAGTACAGAATTACAATTTATTTTTAATTTTAGAAAACGGTTGATTCGTCTTTGATTAATGTTGACTATTTTTAATTGTTCCGTTAGCAAACTATCAGTTCCGAACTAGATAATTTTTTTTTTGCGTCTCTTAAACATAAACAACACGACTCAACATTAGAAAACGTTTTTAACTTTGGTAATAATTTTGAGTGATACTAAATAATAAGTATTTATTTTTTTCAATGAACACCATTAAAAAGTCTTTTATTAAGAGATAAACCACAACTTGTTTAGTAAAAAGTAAACGAAAGCCTATTTTATCTAACTCGTAATAAAGCTATTGTAATGGGCTACAAGTCGCATCCTCTTCATTTAATGTATGCACATAAACAACGGCTTTTTATCTTGTACGTGACAGTGCTCGAGGGACGTTCCAAACGTCTAAAACTCTAAATGTTTAAAATTAACAGCTCGTTAAACCGTATTATTTTAATACCAAGCAGAGCTTATTGGTGTATTAAGAGAAAACTCGTTAATAAGACGCGCAATAAACTTAAAAATAAATTAACTTTAACCTCGACAGATTTACTTTTATCGACTTTTTGAATGTCTCCCGCCGCATCAGCTGTTATCGCTACTTCATTTTTCTCTACATTATTAGTCATATGCGGCGTCCGCACGATTCTATTTTTCGTTCAATATTAATGTGCTACAGTACATGCTTTATATAAGGAATTCAAACTACTGCACTTCTATTCGGGTTTTCGGGTAGTCGAGTATTTCTATGATGAAAATACTTATGGACACAAGTAAAAAGTTACACAGGTACCGTATGCAATATTTACGTTATAATTTCTTTTTGTAATGTGATGAACATAATTATTTAAGCAATTTATTACGCTGATTTAAAGCATGAATTTTTTTTCCCATACGGAATATTTTTAAAAAGTAAAATTGCTGAAGATTAAAGAAATTAGTTTTCCAACGCACTCTACATTTAAACAATTAAAACATTGACTTATAATAATTTTTGCAATCCCCTTTGGAAAACCAAAGCAGCGCTAGGTTATGTCTCATCTCTATACGGATCTAGAGAGAATTCAATGCATACAAATATGCTTTTCTTTGATTTGCCGCATTCAATGTTTGAAATCTCTTATGCGCGGTATTGTATTAGAGAAAATTGATGTGTATACTGTTTTTGAAATCAGTACATTAAATTGCCGTGGAGCACATCGAGTTACGAGTACATTAGTTACTATAGGCAACTATTTTGGCATAATGATATATCAATGGAAAATAATGTGAGGAGTCCGTTGCTGAAACGGTATAAGTCAAGAAATCATATTTCCGAGTTTTAAAGTTAACAAAATCCATTTAACAGCATTGACTGTCGTGGAAAACTAGTGCCATTTAGTGGCGTCACATGAAAGTTAGAATTTAGTTACATTGCAATAATAAAAATGTAGACTTTAAAGAGTAGGAAATTTTATTAAACTCATTTTTTTAATAATAAAATAAGCTTAGGCCGTTACCACAATGAGCGCCTTATATAATGTAGAATAGATAGCAGTAAAATGTGTGTGAAAACAAAACAATGTTGATTGGTATTAGACTATACCTCTCAAGTTTCAACCAAAAAATAAAGACTTTTTTTGTTTGAAACTTGAGACACGCCTCAAAAATGCTTTTCGCCTATAGTGGAAATGCTAGTAGCATACGTAGGATACATGTATAGCCTACTATTATACTGTACTGTATTATAAAGTATGAAGCATACGACTTTGTCATGTAGTAATTCCTAACTGCAAAAATAAAAGGTTTTTTTCTTTCTTTTTTATATAAATAAAAAATAGGAATTTTTTGGTTACAAAAAATGCAATTTATGGATGACAAAGTAAAATTATTGTGAATTAAGTTATAGATTTTTTTTTTTTTGGATATAAGCTCTGAATTTTTTTAGTTAAAAAAAAAAACTTTTAGATTAAAAAATACTGTAGAATGTATTGGTAATTGCTTAGCATTTTTTATTTAGAATTTATAAATCTGAAATTGTTTGGCCGTTAGAAATATTTAATTTATTAAAAAAAGTTGAAGTTTTGGATGTAAGAACAGCCAATTTTTTTTTCAACTGTGAAATAATTCTTTAGATAAAAAAGAAAGTATTTTATTTTCTCGTCCATTGATATAGGCTTCAAGTGTTGTCCGAGTGGTTAAAAATCGCTGCTTTAATACCTAACGCAAAATAAACGCCAATATTATTCGTGTTTTAATGCGCTCGTAAAAATATCGCTCCCATCTTATTAGATTAAAAGAAAAAAAAAAAAGAAAGTCAAGAAAGCAACGACAGCTTTGTAAACACTTTTCTCGCGCGTTTCTTTCACTCGACCATCACTGAGATTATGCAAATCGAGCTCAACGTTTGATGATGGCTTGACAATCTGCTTTTAACAGTTAACGCCAAACTTAATTATAGTGATTAGAAGTACGGTATTAATTAAGATTCTCATCTTTTTTTTCTCTCTCTTTTTCTTTTCTTATTTAATAAATGGGGCGTGAATGCGTGCGCGTTGCAGTATCGGAGTTACCGTCTTCGAAGTATTGCATTTGCATGGCCCTTTCTTCGCATTGTTCCGTCGAAATCGCGCAACGCTTTTATTTTTTTTTTATTCTCTCTCTTTACGATGTATACAAATTGATAAAATTCATCTGCTTTTATGCGTGAAGGAAGATTTCACGTAAACGGGCAATTAACTTTTCGTCGAATTTCTGAAAAGAACAGAAAAAAAAATTCAAGGCCGTTCCAAAAAATCATTAATTTGTCACTTCATAAAATTAATTGAAAACAAACTAAATACGTCTCGGTGTATTTTTGTAGTAAGTTACATAAAACTTTAGCTTATACGGTACTTTAATAAATATTTACCGTCGCCAAAAATGTTAAGTCATTCAATAATAAATACCGTTTTATTAAATTTGTTTTACCCATTTAAAACTAAATCTGCAAGACATTTGTAAAGTCAATGTCTGCAATATTATTGATTTAAGATCTTTACCGAACTTACACTTAAAAATTTAATTACACCAGTAAACTTTATATAAATAAACTTAAAAACTTCCAATTTATTTGATTAAAATCTTGGTGGTCTAAGTTTAAAAGTTAGAATCAAATAATCATTTTTTACGTTTAAGAAGTCTCTTAACTTATTTTTTGATTACTTTAAAGTACATTTACTATTTTATAATACACGGTGCACGGAAAAAAGCGAGATATACTACATGTATAACATGAAAAATAAATACCGAATGTAATTGAAATTACAACTATTTTAAGCGTTACTACAGGGTGGGGCAGCGAAAAGTTCTTACTTCGAAACGCAATAAAACCCATTTGATAAATTAGAATTTTTTTATTT
>JAQGAZ010002614.1:0-16477 GCA_034692225.1 Polydesmus complanatus
TTTGTCACTCTTTTTGTCACTCTTTTTGTCACTTTTTTTGTCACTCTTTTTGTCACTCTTTTTGTCACTCTTTTTGTAACTCTTTTTGTAACTCTTTTTGTAACTCTTTTTGTAACTCTTTTTGTAACTCTTTTTGTAACTCTTTTTGTCACTCTTTTTGTCACTCTTTTTGACACTCTTTTTGTCACTCTTTTTGTTACTTTCTATCACTCTTTCTGTCAAAATTTTTGTCACTCTTTCTCTCTTATTTTTTCTTTAGGCTCAACACTCTTTCGCAATCTCCTTTTTTTTCAATCACTCTGTCTCTTACTAACGCTGTCTTTGTTTCACTCTTTCTCTATTATTTGTTCGTATCACTCTCTGTGCTTCTCTATCACTCTTTCTCTCTCTCTATATCACTCACTTTGTCTTTCTCTTTCTCTCCTACTCTTGTTCTATCACTCTTTCTCTGTTTTTGCATTCGAATTTCTCTGTAATCTTAATTGTTTTTAGGGTTGGAAGGTCTGCACATTCCTCTCTCTCTCTCTCTCTCTGTCTATCTCTTGTTCTACGTTCCAAAATTCCTCGACAGTGTTACCAGATGAGTTGGTGGCAGCTGTTAAAAATTCCCCGGCATTTAAGCTGCGACAGCCGTTGTCATCAATTAGCTTTAATTTGTGAGTGTAGAATGGAAGGAGTGAGAGGGAGTGAGTGGTAGATAACTCCCCCTGGCGCCCATCTCTATTTATTTGATTTATGAAATTGGTTGTTTGTGTGTGGAATGAGCGCCATTTTTAATATGCGTTCTACCTTTGGATATGCTGGAATGCAATCGAATGGGAGAGAGAGAGAGAGAGAGAGTTTAAAGACGAGCGCTCTTTAAAGACTGTGGTGGAGGGAAGGAGGGGGCGGAAGTTGCGCCATCTGTTTAGTGTTGACGCGTCTTTTAGCGCTGCTGTGACGTCATTTGATTACATTTGCGGTGAGCGCAATTAACACCTCGCTTTCTCTATTAGCATCACTCTGTCTTCCTCTCTCCTTCCCTCTCTCTCTCTCTTTACATCCCTCTGTTTATCTTCTCTCTCGGATTAACACTTTCCTCCTATTCTTTATTCATCATTCTGTCTTTTCAAGTGCTCACTACCTGTGTGTGATTTTCTCTTTATTCATCACTCTGTTTCTTACAGCACCACTCTCTTTCACTACTCTATTGGCATCACTCTGTTCGTGTTCTCCCCATCCTATTAATTAATTAATCCTTCATCAAACCTATTACAAAGTTTCAAGAAAACCGCAACTAAACCTAAAAATTTCTCTAGTAAACCCACGAAAACCTCCACAATACTTCGCTTAATTCGTTTCTAAACTTGTAAAAGACATCTACTAAAAGTATGAAAACTGCAAAAATGATCTATGAAAAGCACAAAAATTATCAAAAACACTCACTAAACTTTGGAAAATATTCACTAAACTTGCAAAAATATTCATTAAACTTAGAAGAATATTCGCTAAATTTTCAAAAATGTACACTAAACTTGAAAAAATTAGCCTACTCACTAAACTTAGAACAAACTTGCAAAAATGTCACTAAACTTGCAAAATTATTTACTGTACTTGGAAAAATATTCACTAAACTTAGAAGAATATTCACTAATTTTGCAAAAATTATTACTAAACTTGGTACATAGCCTACTTGCAAATGTATCACTAAACTTGCAAAAATGTCACTAAACTTGCAAAATGATTCACTGTACTTAGAAAAATATTCACTAAACTTAGTGCAAAGTTGGAAACATATCACGAAACTTGAAGAATTATTTACTGTACTTGGAAGAATATTCATTAAACATGCAAAAATGTTCCCTTGACTAGGAAAAATAATCACTAAACTTGCAGAAACATACACTAAACCTGTGAAATTATTGACTATACAGTACTTGAAAAACATATTTGCTATATTTAGTACAAACCTCCACTAAATCCACAAAAGCTTCTTTTTAAGTCTAAAAAATTATCCCCTTAACCCATAAAAACGTCCACTAAACTTAAAACAATTTTTACTAATCCTATTAAAATCTTAATAAACCCAAAAAAAGAAAAACATTTCGACTAGACTTATAAAATTCACCTATACTAAATCCATAAAATCATTGACTAAACCACAGACTAAACTCTGCATTATACAATGTAGGTAAAAGGAGGGTTAGGTGGGAATAGAAATCAATAAATAGTTCTAGCCAGACTTTAATTAGAGCATGTGAGTGGTTAGCACATGCGCAGACTAACAAAAAAACTACTTCATCTTATAATTGAAAATAATTGTGGTTTATGTCGCTGTGTGTGTTAGCAGAAGTGGAAATAACTCCAACATTGGTAAACAGGAAATGAAATTTTTTTCCTCATGATTAGTTCACTAACTAAGGAAATATGTAGCAGGACTACCCCCTCCTTCCAGAACCCCCCCCCCCCTCCCCAAACTAGTCTCAGTCACAATAATTGCAAATGCTTCCTTCATCCACGCTTTGTTTTCAATAGAAATACTCCCTCCATTTATTACTCTTTTAGCATCACTCTGTCATTCTCTCCCTACCTGTGCGTACTGTTTCCTGTATTAGGATCATTCTGCTTCTTTATTCTTCTTAGCAACACTTTGTTTGTCTTAGCACTTTTTCTACTCTCTTCATCACTTTGTCTTTATAATTCCCCCTCCTTTTGTTTATTTTTATTGCCTTAGCATTTATTGTTTTCTCACTCTCTCTCTCTCTTAATAGAGAGATTCTCTCATTACCTATGTGTGTGATTTTCTCTATTAGCATCACTCTGCTTTAATACCTTTTTTTAATCTTTGTTCTTAATCTTCACAACACTTTTGTTTCTCCAGTGCTCATCTTTCCACGCTTTTCTTCCTTCTCTATTAGCATCATTTTGCCTTTTTTTTTAGCTTACTCATTCTCCTCCTCCATCTTTTTTTACCTCGTTTTATTTCTATTAGCATCATCCTGTCTCTTTAGCCCTTCTTTAATTCTACCTGTGTTGTGTTTATCATTCTCTTCATAACTCTCTCTTTCGCAGCATCACTCTGTATTCTTCTCACTACCTGTGTGATTGTCTCTTTATTAGCATCAGCCTGCCTACATACATTGTTTATCACTATTCTACTTGCGCCATTTCGCTGTCACTTTTATCATCAATCATCTCCTTTTGTTACCTGTGTTTTTTGTTTTCTCTCTATTAGCATCATTCTGTCTCTTTACTTTATTCCTTTTCTGCTCTTCAAACACCTTCAGTCATCACTGATGTTTTTTTCTCAATACCTGTGTTTGTTTCTCGTTTTTTCTCTATTAGCATCAATCTGTCTCTTTACCTCATTCTATTTGTCTTTCTCGCCTTTTTTTTGTCTTTATCTGTGGACTTCTCTGTCTCTTTTTATCTAATAGCATCACTCTGTGTCTCTTGTTTTTTGAGTACTGTTTTGTTGGTTTTACACTCGTCACCTCCTACATCGTTCTCTTGTTATCATTCTACTTTTTTTCTCTCTCTCTCCATTAGCATCACTCTGTCTCTTTGCAAATCTTAACACTACTCTGTTTATCTTTCTCTTTTCTCATCTTCAGCTTTCATCTCCTAGCTACCTGCATTCTAGCTTACCTTTATTTGTCTATTTTTCTCTATTAGCATCACTCTGTCTCCATTGTTTTTTTTTTATATTCTAAGCACTCATTTTGTTTACCCTTTCTCTTAGCATCACTTGGCTTTTCTATTCTCCACGTTTCATATTTTTGTTCTTTCTCAGCCTCATCCTCTTCTCTCTTCATCTCCTCTTCCTTTATCATTCTATTAATCTTTTATCATCTCAGCATCGCTCTTATCATTCTTTGACTTGCATTGCATGTTTTTTCTTCTCTTATTTCTGTTTGCATCTCTTTCTTATCTCCATCGTCTCTCTCTGTGTATTTTAAGTATCTATTGGTTTTTCATTTCTCCTTTGCATCTTTTCTACTTACGTTTTTATCATTTCTATCTTTCCACGCATCATTCGATCGATCTCTTATCATTTTTTTTTCTCCCTCTCTCTTAGTATTTTCTTATCTACTTTATAACATTACTCTTAAGCATCTTTCTGGCTCTACATTTCCTCTCTTTCAGCATCATTCTGTCTTTCAGCATTTTCGTTTTCTTTTAGCATCATTCTGCCTAAGCATTATTTTACATCTTTTCTCGTTCCTCATCCAGCATCGTTCTGTCTAAGCATTATTCTTGCACTTCCAGTTTCTCTCTTTTAGCATCGTTCTGTCTCAGCATTATTTTAAATCTTCTCCCTTCTCTCAGTCAGCATCTTTGTGTCTAAGCATTATTTTTGCATTTTCAGTTCTTTTCTTAGCATCATTTTGTATCTCAGAGTTTTCTTTTAGCATCATTCGTCTTAGCATCATTCCATATAAGCATTAATCTTAGCTTTTCAGTTTCTCTCTTTTAGCATCATTCTGCCTCAGCATTATTTTACATCTTTTCTCTCTCCTCATTCAGCATCGTTCGATCCCAGCATTATTTTAAATCTTCCTTTTCTTAGTCTCTATCTTTGTGTCTAAACATTATTTTTGCATTTTCAGTTCTTCTCCTAGCATCATTTTGTATTTCAGAGTTTCCTTTTAGCATCATTCTGTATGAGCATCATTCTTGGTTTTTTAGTTTTTCTCTTTTAACATCTTTCGGTTTGCTCATTTTCTTCTCTCGTTTAGTTTTTGTCTGTCTCTTTATTTTCCTTTAGATTCGTTTTGTCTACATTTTCAGATTCATTCTTATAATAATCATTAATCTGTAACTTCTTATCTAGCATTGTCCAGTCTGAATTTTTTGTTATCCAGCATCTGAAAGTTTTTCTCATTTAGCATCAATCTGCTTCTCTGTATGTTTTTCTCTTTTAGCATCATTCTGCCTCACCATTATTTTCTCCTTTTTAGTAATATTCAGTCTCTGAATTTTCTTCTTTTTATATAATATAATGATTAGGTCTCAGCATTATTCTACATCTACTCTTTCCTCTCTGTTAGCATCATTCTGTCTCACCATTTTCTTCTCTCTTTTAGTATTATTCTGTCGCTGCAATTTTCGTTTAGCATCATTCTGCCCTTTCGCATTTTCTCTCTCATTCAGCTATTTGCTTAACATTTTCTATTTCTCTTCCTTAGTATGTCTCAGCATTCACATTCTCGTTTAGCATCCATCTGTCTCCCTCATCTTGACATTCATCTCTTCGCATCAAGACACAAGCCGCATCTTGCCATGTCAACACACGCGGTGTCTCGTGACGTCATCCACACTTCATTAACCGAGCAATTATTCATGGAGGCTTAATTAGACTGAATGAACCTTTTTTTTTTTTTTTTGATTAAATGAGAACTATTATTATTTTTCTTTGGTTAGAAGAAAACATTCGTGTAACTGTTGCTTTTATCTAATCAGACAGAGAGATGAAAAAGGTTTTTTCTTTTCATGTTTTTTGATTGGCACAAAAATAGAAGATTTAACAAATTAAATTAAAACCAATCAACGAGTTTTGGTATTATTATATCTCGCGCAAAGCAACAAAAGCAAAGAAAAGGGTTTATCCGGAAACCAATCAATTCTCTCTCTTTCTCCATCACTCTGCCTCTCATTGTGTTTTCCTATGGCAACTGCTGCTGCTTCTTCTTCTTTCAACCCATTTATCTTATTTTTATTTAAAAAGTAGAAGAAAAAGAAAACGCGGTTCGTTAGAGGTTAACGTCATTTTTCTTCTCATTTCGCGCCTTTTCTTAACTAATTCAAGATGGCGGCTGCGTGTGACGTCAGGCGTTTTCATTCAATTACAGCCGTGTTTCTCGCTTCCGGTTTCGATTGAAACTGAATTTGCTGATAATGAGGGTGGTTGTTGGGGCGGTGGGTGGGATGCTAGATGAGAAGAGGGGGGGTAGAAGAAAGAGATGAGGGATGCTGGGCGCCATGTTTTTTCTATGTATATTTTTCCGCGTCATCTAATCGCTTATGCTGATTTTTTATTTCACATCATTTGCAATTTAACTCGCTCGACGGCTGTAATGTGGCGCTGCTGTCGCCCGCAGTTAAACAGACTCCCCCCACTTCTAATTCATCTCCCCCTACCCCCCCCTGCACCTCCCACTACCCTTATCTGAGAAGACCACCCCCTGCTACAATCTCCTCTTTCTCTTCAGCACACACTTCTTTGCATACAACTTCGTGCCTATTTCCGGTTGTTCGCGATTTCTTTCGCAACCGGAAGTTATGCTAATGCGCTCTCTTTCCCCATGCACACACACTTTCATTATGCTAATTATTAATTTTAGTGACGTAAATTTTATTATTCATTTTTATGAATTAAAATGTAAACAAATGTAAATTTCCGGTTTGTTCATATTTATGAAGATTCGCGCAACCGGAAGTTAATGATGTCACTTATTCTAAAACTGTAGTTTAAAAGAAAAAAAATTAAAAAGCTGCCCCCTAAAAATGAGTTGAGTTAAGAGTAGGTTGGTTTCGCTGCATAGCGTGCTGCCCCTTGAAGTTTTTACAAAACGATTCGCCGCATTACATTTTTTGTGCATTGCGGTGCAGCCTTTTTACGCGTAACTCAATACTTTCCTTTAGGGGCAGCAGCAGCGCCACGTGCTATGAATTTTTAGCATTTTTTTTTCTCTCCTCCTACTGCACATTGATTTTAGTCACCAGAATTAAATTTTAGTCGCCATTTTTTTTATTTTATGCTGTTTCTTGTTGAAGAATTAAGTAGTCGCCAGAAATTAATTTTTGTCGCGAACATTAAATTTTAGGCGCCAACAATTCTACGCTGAACGCAAAGGGTTGTTGAAGGGGCAGCACTCTGAGCGTTTTTTCATCTTTCGTTCTTTGAAATAATGGCGCGTAGTTCACTTCCGGTGTCGTTTATTCTCGGAACCGGAAATGAGGGTTGGCGTTTCATCTTGATCACGTGAATAATTCCTCTTTCTCTTTTTTCTTAGTGACGTCATTTATCTTATTATTTGGCTGATCCGACATTCCATTTCCGGTTTATTCCACACCACTTCCGCCGTCGTCTATTAGGAGGGCGGGGTTAAAAAGTTAAGGAGGAGGAGGAGTCTGTTATTACAGGGAGAGTATTAAATTACGAGAGTACATTAAGTAGACCCGGATCAGTGATCTCGGATCACTCAGCGGAAACGCGAAATGAACGCATTTCCTGCTCATGCGTCATAATTACATTATTATTTTTTTCGCGCTCTTTTTTTTTTTTCATTCCTCTCCCGCGCTTTTCGTCGATGACGTCGACAGCATTGTTTTCCCGCGTTTTTTAATTTGCATAATCTGTTTCGGCTCCTCCCCCTCCGCCACTCTCTCTCTCTTCGTGTTGACTCTGGAGAGAGATTAAGCCGACAAGTGGTCGCTAGGGGCGCTCGCTCCCCTAGCGACTCCCCTTTCAAAGCCGAAGAAAAAATGTATATCGGAGCTAATTATAATTAATTAAAAACGAAGAGATCGAAAGGCCGAATTAGGAGGCAAAGAGCCGAAAGTCAATGGGTGGGGCTCAAAGGGTAAAGGGGCGGAAGAGGTAAAAAGGCCGAAATATTTAAAAACTTCCAATAAATAGACTTTTTATATGGTAAAAGGGTCGAAATTTGCAGGGAAGAAAAGGCCGAAAACGTTTTCGGCCCTACTACCTTTTTTTAAAAACGGTCTTTTACTAAATGTTTAATGGGCCAAATTAAACCTTAGCTTGAATAGGTAGCATTCTTCTAGAGTGAATGGGCCGAAAATAGCAGAGTTTTATAAATAAACGATTAAAGGGCCGAATCAAACAAAAGGAAAGGAATATGAAAAGAGAATGTTGATAGGTGAAAAAGCTCTTAAGTGGAATGCGCGCACTTAAGTGGGATGTAAACGCAACAATGGGGAATGTCGTTAATTCTTTTCAGTGTAATGGTAGTCAAAGGGCCGAAATATTTTTAAAATAGCTAAATCAACTAACTTGAACCTGTTTTTAGTGAACTAATTAGTGCTATAAAAGTAAAGTTAACTAACTTAATTGGTCTTTTCATTAGTCATGGGCTAAAATTCAGATCTTTAACGTGGTTTTAAAATGATCAAAAGGCCAAAAACTGACTAAATTAGCCAAATAAACGAGTTGAAACTATATTTTAGTGAGCTAATTAGCATAATTAGTGCTAAATTGGTCCTCCACTAAATAAATTGGTCTTTGAAAGTGTCTTTCGCAGTTCCTCTGGCAGCTGTTGCCCATAGAGACGGCTTAGGGCTCCACCTGGCGGCCATCTTCTCATTTCCTCTAATGGCCACCATCTTTTTCCTTCAATGTTTTTTTTTTTTTTGCGATTAAATTTCTTAACGATTTTTCGTCTTTCTAATTTTTTTTCTTCTTCTTCTCTAGTGCGTCGTTAGAGGGCGCTCGATGGAGTGCGTCGCTGATGACGACATTTTTTTTACGATGTCTCCGAATGTTTCTCCATCTTTTTTTTTTTTTATGATTTTTAACAACATTGATTTTCCATTTGCTTAACACTGCGCTCGTCGTGACACCTAGCGGTGTTCTAGAAAAAGAAAAAAAAATTAAGTGAGATGAGTTAACAAAAAAAAAAAAAAAATTAATACTGTTTCCGGTTTGCATCTTGAAAGTGCTGGCTTAATCCCGTTGATTTAACATTAGCGCGACACTAGAACATCTGCTACGTAGCGAAATGCTGGGCTTAATCCTATTGACTTTGTATTAGTATCACACTAGAACACCGGCGTGAGATGGCTTAATCCCATTGGTTTAATATTAGCACCGCACGAGTTAACTACGCATCTCATTCGTGGTTTAACCCGTCAAAGGCCGTACCACACTGCGCCGCACTCTATAACGTCGAGGGTTTTAAATTATGCAAAAATCTGTCGTTTCTAAATTGAGCTTAACACGTTCAATTTCCATTGTTATCGCACTAGCTCATTTATAATTCACGGGCTTAAGCGCCGTGTCTCATTAAGTATCGTCGCACTAGACAATCCTACGATTTATTTATACACGAGGACATATTTTTTTTTACGTGACGTCATTATGAAATTTAATATATAAGCGGGTTATTAATGGAGGGCTTAACGAGCTCGGTTTTAATTGTCGCGACACTAGACAATCCCCGTTTGATTTTAATTATTAGCTTAATGTTATTGTAAATGCATTAGGAAAACACGAGGCAATTTTTTCGTGGCGACGTTTTTCAATTAAGACTTAGAGCGGTACAAACACTTTGTTATCCCACTAGACAACTTTATATCTTTCGTCCCTCTATTTGCGCGCTGCTTTTAATTAGAAACATTCACTTCGCACTGATTTCCCTCCATCTGCGCGGTTTTCTTTTATATACACATATTAATAATTTCCCTCCGTTTGCGCGTGCGATTTCAAACGCCGATTACCTATTTTTCGTCTCCATAATTATATAGTGTACGTGTGGCTTTCCGTGGCTTAAGTACATTGAAAAAGCATTACAACCACACGAGACAACTATAATAAAACGTCTATTGAAAATGTTCTTCGGGTTGGGCTGTGTGTGTGAGCTCCTTAAATCTATTTACTTTGCATTAGGCTCACACTAGCCAATCCTTTTGGGGATTAAAATACCTCATATTTTTTTTCTTTCTTCTTCTATGCAAATGCCGCCACGTCCTCCTATGACGTCATTTACGACTCCCCACCCCCTTGTCATATTAAGATGAGGCTGGATGATATATGTGTGGGCTTAGCGCTGCGATAACAAGCTGATGGCGGAGGGAAAAAGCAATTTATGACGTCATGCGCAGCGCAACTCAGGCGCAACAGGAGCTCTCTGCCGACGCTTTAGGAGACACCTGTTTACTAACTTCCGGTCCTTTTTTCCGGCCCCTGCTGCATGCGCCAGTCTGCCCCCGTGGATTGGCGCCAAAATCACTATTCTCCTTAATCGCCATTTTCCTTTTTTTTTTTTTTTTAATTTAGTGAGAATATTAAGTGGGCGCCAGAAATTAGTTTAAGTCGCCAACACTCACCTTGAGTAGCCATTTTCTTTTCTTAGTCGCCAAAATTGACTTTAGTCGCCAACATTGGCTTTAGTCGCCAACATTGGCTTTAGTCGCCAAAATTGACTTTGGTCGCCAAATATGATTTTTAGCCACCATTTTCTTTTTTTAGTCGCCATTTTCTTTTTTTAGTTGCCATTTTCTTTTTTTAGTTGCCATTTTATTTTTTTAGTTGCCATTTTATTTTTTTAGGCGCCATTTTCTTTTTTAGGCGCCATATTCTTCTTTAGGCGCCATATACTTTTTTAGGCGCCATTTTCTTTTTTAGGCGCCATATTCATTTTTAGGCGCCATATTCTTTTTTTTAGTCGCCATTTACTTTCCTATTTTAAGCGTTTTTTTTTTTTTTTTTTGGTTACAAATTAAATTAGCGCTTGAAATGATTTTTCTAGTCGCCATTTATTTTGCTGTAACTTAAATTAAAATTGTTATTACCGGAAGTTAGTTCCGTTAAGCGCTTCTCATTAATATTAAAAAAACGAAATTGCGAAATTAATTTTTCAAAAAACCAAAAAAAAGAAAAAAAAGTGTATTTATCTTATAAAATGAGAAATACAAAGCAAACACAGAGTGACTTCCGGTTCATCAATCATTAATAGTAAACGTTCTTTGCTATTAATTTAATATTAAAACTTTAATATTAAGAGAAATTTCGAAACTGAAAAATATGTTTTTGCTGCGTAAACAACTTCCGGTGCACTTTCGGTTAAGAACTGTAGTCAACCACAGGTTTTGTATTTCACGTTTTCCACTTCCGGAACTATATTTCTTTCGCTTCTTCGTTATTATTGCGCTCGCGTAAAAACATTCGCGCAATCGAAGGGATCATACTTAAAGAAACTCCCGCGCAAATGAAGGGAGGGTTTGTTGTGGGCGAGAGCACGTGTTAGTAAACTAATTATTAGTGCAAATATTGACCGACGTTCGGGAGCCTGTAGGGGGATGAGGAGGAACAGTTTAGGGGACAGTAGGGTAAATATAAGTTACTAAACTAAGCAAAGACAAAATTAAAAAAAAATAAACTTCCTGTCTACGAAATTATGTAAGAGTTACTTCCGCTTCTGTCAACGCGCAACAACAGAAGCCGCGATTTTCAATTAAACGTTCGTGGGTTTTTTTTTGCTGTCTGCGCATGTGCTAACCACTGGCGCGATCTAATTATAGTCTGCTTATTCATCTTCCCCACCTACCCTCCTCCTCCCCCACCTACCTACCGGTTCTTTATTAATGAAATAGAAGAGCTTGAGTAATGGCTGTGTGGGTAGAGGGCAGCACCGGCCTAAGCCATAAGTCTTTATACATTTCCATTTCAGTTGAAGGCGCTGGGAGTAGGAAAGGGGCGCAAAGGGCAGGTGGGGCTGGCTATCCGGAAGTGACATCTCTCACTCACTATCACTCTCTCTATAAGCTAAAAAAACCACTATAAAAGATTAAATTAGTGTACTAATGTTCTTAAGGTTATTGAAGGTTTAGCGTTTAGTGTAGCTTTTATGGGTTCAAGCAAGAATAATTGTTTAGGTTTAGTGGGTGTTTAGTGCAACATTTAATGTAGGACTATTTATTAGAGATTTTTTTTATACGTTTAGCGATGGGTTTGGTTGGGTTTGTGAAGGCCTAGTGAACATTTTGGTAAATTTAGTGAATGTGTTTTCAAATTTAGTGAAGACTTTTTTAACTTTTATTTTATAGAGAATTTTTTTAGATTTAGTGGAGGTTTCATGGCTTTAGTGATGGTTTTGGTTGGTTTAGTAAAGATTTAAGTTGTTTTAGTGAAAGTTTTTGTTGGTTTAGTGATGTTCTTTGTTGGTTTAGTGATGGTTTTTGTAAGTTTAATGAAAACGTTTGTAAGTTTAGTGAAGATTTGAATAAGTTTAGTGGAGATTTGTATAAGTTTAGTGAAGATTTGTATAAGTTTAGTGAAAATTTGTATAAGTTTAGTGAAGATTTGTATAAGTTTAGTGAAGATTTGTATAAGTTTAGTGAAGATGTGTATAAGTTTAGTGAAGATTTGTATAAGTTTAGTGAAGATTTGTATAAGTTTAGTGAAGATGTGTATAAGTTTAGTGGAGATTTGTATAAGTTTAGTGAAGATTTGTATAAGTTTAGTGAAGATTTGTATAAGTTTAGTGAAGATTTGTATAAGTTTAGTGAAGATTTGTATTAGTTCAGTGAAGATTTGTATAAGTTTAGTGAAGATTTGTATAAGTTTAGTGAAAATTTGTATAAGTTTAGTGAAGATTTGAATAAGTTTAGTGAAGATTTGTATAAGTTTAGTGAAGATTTAAATACGTTTAGTGAAGATTTGTATAAGTTTAGTGAAGATTTGTATAAGTTTAGTGAAGATTTGTATAAGTTTAGGGAAGATTTGTATAAGTTTAGTGAAGATTTGAATAAGTTTAGTGAAGATTTGTATAAGTTTAGTGAAGATTTGAATAAGTTTAGTGAAGATTTTTATAAGTTTAGTGAAGATTTGTATAAGTTTAGTGAAGATTTTTATTAGTTTAATGAAGTCCATAAATTTAGAAAAGCTCCATAGAATTAGTGACGGTCATTTTTTTTTAGGTTTAGTAGCGATGTTTATGGATTTAGCATAGAAATTTAAAGGTTTAGTGGAACTTTATTCTTGGGTCAACTTTAAGCTCTTTTAGAGTTAAATTTAGTATCGCTTTTTATTGAATTTAGTGTGCTTTCCTAGTGGTCTGCAAGGGGAAGGGGCCATAAGGTGTCCGGCCCTGCGCCTCCCCTTAGGGCGGGAGGTGTCGGTCAGGCCACATAAATCAAAGGCTGAATTTTAATAGGCCGCCGAGGGGGGCGCTGGCGGCGGAGGCGTTGGAGCGGCGCTATTCAAATGAGGCAGCCGAGGGGGCGTTGGGGAGGGGATAGGTGACGTGGATAGGGGGCGCTGCGCGATGGGTGATTTATTACCCTTTTAACGCGCAAACAAACACTCGCAATTCATTGCATTCAAAATGGCGCTACTGATGTTAGTGCCGCTGCTGCTGGTAGTGGTGGTGGGTGGGTGTGAGTGGGGCCACCTACAGCGGGAGAGGGAACAATGGCGCGCGGACATTAATTAACCCGCATTTACGCTGGCAAAGAAACCGGAAGCGCCAAAGTCGATAAAAATGGCGCTTGAAAGTGTCAGTGAAGCTAAGAAAGCGAATCACTCAAATCAGCTGGCGCTTAAACCCTTCAAAATGGCGCCTAAAGGGGAGGAGGAAGTGCGGTGGGTGGAGGAGTATACAAGATGGCGGCTGAGTGATAACGATAGATGAAATATCGCTGCGTAAATCCTTCTCTTCTTCCTCTTAAATCCCTTAGGTTAAACGAGTTTAATGGAAAAAATATTTCCACGTAAATCTCCATCCAAAAAAAAAAAAAAAAAATGTTTCAATGTAAATCCCTATGTAAATCCCAGGCGTTGATTAAGTTCAACGGAATAGAAAAATCAATGTCTCAATGCAAATCTCCGGATAAAAAAATATTCGAATGTAAATCTTTTAAAATTGCTTAAGGACAATAGCTAATTAAAAAAATGTTCCTATGTAAATCCCCATGTTAATAATCTAAATGCCAACGTTAAAATTTTCCAATGCAAATCTCTATATTAAAAATGTATAAATCTCGCCCAAAAACTGTGAAACTTGCACACTAAAATCAAGAAACCGTCACTAGTAACTAAACTTTACTGAATCAAGAAATCCCACACTAAACTCTATAAATCCCACACTATACTTTCTAAATCCTACACTATATTCTACATATCTCACACTAAACACTCTAAATCGCACCCTAAACTATATAAATCTTACACTAAACTCTCTAAATCCCGCAATAAACTATAAATTTTAACTAAAATCAACAAATCCCACACTTAACTTTTAAAAATCCCGCACTTAACTTTCTAAATCTTACACTAAACTTTACAAATCTCACACTTAACTCTCTAAATCCCGCACTAAACTTTCTAAATCCCGCTCTAAACTTTCTAAATGTCACACTGAACTATTTAAATCTTACACTAAACCCTATAAATCCCGCACTAAACCCTATAAATCCCGCACTAAACTTTATAAATCCCGCACTAAACTTTCTAAATCCCGCACTAAACTATATAAATCTTACACTAAACCCTATAAATCCCGCACTAAACTTTATAAATCTTTCACTGAACTCTACAAATGTCACACTTAACTCTCTAAATCCCGCACTAAACTTTCTAAATCCCGCACTAAACTTTCTAATTGTCACACTAAACTATATAAATGTTACCCTAAACCCTATAAATCCCGCACTAAACTATATAAATGTTACCCTAAACCCTATAAATCCCGCACTAAACTATATAAATCTTACACTAAACCCTATAAATCCCGCACTAAACTTTATAAATCTTTCACTGAACTCTACAAATGTCACACTTAACTCTCTAAATCCCGCACTAAACTTTCTAAATCCCGCACTAAACTTTCTAATTGTCACACTAAACTATATAAATGTTACCCTAAACCCTATAAATCCCGCACTAAACTTTTTAATATTACACTTAACTCCTAAATCCCGCACTAAACTTACTAGATTTGACCCTAAACTCTCTAAACCTCCCACTAAACTCTGTAAATCTCCCACTAAACTCTGTAAATCTTACACTAAACTCAATAAATCTCACGCTAAAATCTGCACTCTAGAATCCCTATGATGTACTGTAAATTCCGCGTGTAAATCTGTATGTTGAAGGAGTAAGGAGAATGTAAATCTGTATGTTAAAAGGGCATTGAAGATGAGCTTCTATGTAAATCTCTGTGTTAAAATATGAAAGGGCAAAAGTATTGATTATTGAATTATTAATCTAATTTTAATAATTAGGTTAAAATTCCTTTGTTGATTTTATTAATTAATTTTTGTTCGCAAAGCAAATGTTTGCTCCAACCGAAACCACTCACTCTCTCTCTCTCCCTCTCTCTCTCTCTCACTCAATCTCCTTCTCACTCCCATTCACTCTGTCAATCTCTCTTATCCGTCATTCACTCCCTCTACCGCGTATGGTAAGGTGAAAGGTGAAAGAATCCACTCATTAAAAATTAAGCTTCTTAATTAGCTAATTAGCGTTTCTGATTGGTAAAGGGGGAGGCATTTAGAGTGGGTGGGAAGGGGAGGGAGAGGCAGTGAAAGGGGCGGGGATAACTAAACTATAAAGCGTTGACTTAGCAACAAATATCGATTAGGAATAATATTGGTCACTAAACACGGAAACTCTATTTTGGCTTCAAAAAATAACGTAAAGTAAAGTAGAAAAAAAAAGTTCACTAAACTGAACAAAAACGGTCATTGAGAAAAGTCACTAAAACTAAAAAAAAATTTACTAAACCAAAAACTAAAAAAAAAAAAAAAAAAATGGTCACTAAACTAAAATTAGCTGACGACAAAATTTAAGAAAGATCACTAAACTAAAAATAACAAAAAATTCACTAAACTAAAAAGAAAACTAATCTACAACTAGAAAAGGCAGCCACTAAACTGAAAAATTTAAAAAATGTTCACTAAAAAAAACGACTACCGGTACTAAACTAAAAAAAAAAAAAAACCTTCACTAAACTAAAAAGAAAAATAGAGCACTAAATTAAATCTAAAAGAAACAACGATCACTAAAATAAATAAAAAAAAAGCCTTCACTAAAATTATAAACAAAGTAGACTAACAAAGTTTCAAAATAAAGGTCACTAAACTAAAACTAAAGTAAATGGTCACTAAACTAAAACTAAAGTAAATGGTCACTAAACAAGCAAAAGAAAAATCAGTCTGTAAAACAACATTCACTAAACTATTAAAAGCAGTGACTAAATGAAGACACTAAATAGAAGAGAGATGAAAGCTAAGATAATAATGAGAAGCTGTGACCGGAAGTGCTCGTATAATAATGCAGTTGTCGTCAGCTGCTGGTCGCATAAAGCGCGTGAGTGGCACGTGACGAGCCCATCAAACGAGCTCATCACTAAAACTTTTAATAGCGTCGGTTAGTGGGTTCGGCGGAAGTGCAGCGCCATCTGTTGCCGTTCTTTCTCTATTGAAATGACGTCAGGCGTTGCCGCGAGCGTCCGCTAGGTGGCGCTAAAGAACGAACAGGGCGAGCGGATCGTTCAATGAACTGTTAGCTGAGCGCTGAATGAGCCGGTGGAAAACCCAGACGAGTCCAGTTGAGTTAACGCGAGACTCGTCCGCTTCTCAATCGCATTCTCCTCGTGGACGTCGTTTGTGAACCACCCCTTCTATGCTGTTCAACGAGAGATGGGAACAGTCCATTTTAGGGTTGTGCCTTGGGATGCAGCGGCGTGGGGTAGATTTTTTCAATATGATGCAAGTCTTCAAAATAGCGCCCCTTTCCTTCAATTTAGGGAAT
>JAQGAZ010002615.1:0-16477 GCA_034692225.1 Polydesmus complanatus
CCCCCCCCCCCCCCCCCCCCCCCCCCCCCCCCCCCCCCCTACACAGTAGCTTTCTGTAATAACAGGTATGCTGTTAGCTGTTTTTGCTTTTTTTTTGAGTTAAAATACCTTAAAATTTGCAAGAAAAAAAGAAAATAGGATCGCGGATAGTCGAGAGTTTACTGTATATGCACCAATACACAGAAAATGGGGGATAAAAAAATAAATGAAATCTAAAATTATTTGACCGTACTGGTTTTCCCCCTATAAAATAGAATTAGCTCTATTTTTAAACTTCATCATTTGAAATTTCGATTTTTCAATACATGTATTATACTCGTAGGTTTCTCAAATATTAAAAATTTCTACCATTATTTTATTTATTTTTTTTTTTTTTAATTTTTTTTAAGAAAAAAAAACAGTTTTTTTTAAATCAAATTAATTTCTTAAGAAATTTAATCGATTTATTTATTTTAGTTTTAAATAATATGTTAATGAGAGGCCTACTTTCTTGCACACAGATTTTCTCTAATGCTGTATTTATCAGATCAAATGAATAAAATAGAATCAAATCTTTTTAAGTTTACTTTCTCTCCAATTTAATAACTTCGAATTTTAATTTTTATCATTTAAAATATTTGCTTTTCAATATTTTTAGATTTTTTTGAAAATTTAAATACTGAATTCAAATACTCGAAATTTCAATTACTGTACAAATGTATGTTAAAAAAATTCTAAATTTATATTTTTCGATTATTTTTTTTTAATTTTAATAAAAAGCATTACATTATTTTTTTTATTTTTGGTATGAGAACTTATATTCCGAAATACAGAGTTTATCTAATATTCATGAAAGTGAAACGAACAGAGTAATGCAAATCAGTCAAAAAGCAAACGAACAAATAAAAATCAATCATAAATAGTTTTTTTTTTTTTTTTTTTAAATATGATGGTTTTCGGATAAGTAGAGCTCTACTGCATCTCAAAAATAGAGGAAGCTTATACAGTAATAATATCCAACATCAATACTAGACTTTTTTTTTTATTATTTATAAAAATATTAACTTTTTAAGAACCGACTTTTTTAAAATAAAAAGTTAATGCGTAGTCGGAAACTGGTACAGTATTAGGATATAAAGTTGGGGGTTTTTTTTCTTTTTTTTTTCTTTCGTTGTTGTTGTTGCAAAGTGTGTCAGTGATGGTGCGTTGAGTAATGAATGCGACGATGATTGAGTAAATTAATTTTAGCCGAACTCTTTGAAATGTTGTGGACGGAAATAGGTTGGATGCGACTTGCGACGGGATGTTACTTTCGACCCCGTTCAGACATACACATGTACAGTACATACACTTCTTCTTCCAAATTAAATTCTTTTCGTCTCAGTAATTAAGCGACATTTTATTTGACAGCTTTTCTCGACTTAAAATTTAATCAAAATAATTCGACCGAGTTTTTTATTTTATTATATATTGTATATTGTATACATTGTATATTTTTTTTTCTTCTTTTTCTTATTACTTAAACTTCTTTTTATATGAAATACTTTTATCGATCTTTTTTTTCTTTCTTCCTTCCTTCCTTTCTTGCATTTTAGATCACGTTTGAGATTTAATAATGTTTCCAAACCCAATGTCCAATAAAATAACGTTTTAACGATTTTTCTATCAATTTCTGTTTTGTCTTGTTCGTTTTCCTCCCCATCTTTTTCTCTTTTTTAATGCTGCTTCCCATCAGACGTGATTTTTATATTCGCTGCTACAGTAGTTGAGTAGCCCGTTTTCGTCTGATTTTCTTAACCAGATATGAACGGATTACAAATGCATCAGGTAAGCTATACATTTTATTCATCTTATTTTTATTCTCTTCTCATATTCTTTTTTTTTTCTCCAAGTATTTTTTATTTTTTGAAGGTTTTGTCACTTAAATATTCAAAATGCGGCTTTTTATCGATCGTGACATTAATATTGAATTTGAAGCGGTGTTTGTGGTTAAGGATAAGGGCTCTGGAGATTAAAAACGGTTACAAGAAAGAAAGCTTCGATAGTCGTAAAGTAAAAGTGCTTTATGCTTTATGTTTTTTTTTTTTTTTTTAAAAAACTTATGCTATCTAATCGCGCAATTAGAAATTATAAGTAGGTTTAAAAAGTGTGCTAATCTATTAAACCATATTTTTCATTGTGTATATTGCGTGCGCAATCAAACCAGTTGAAAATTATACCCGAGAATCTTTTAGAATTTCCTCGTCTATTTAATGCTTCAATGTTATGAAGTCGGGTTATGAGTAATATAAATATTATAAGTTATACATGTATGCAACTTAAATTATTGTAGCTTATTAAATAAAGTTATTAGAATTATAATTTTTTTTTTTTGAAAAGGGAAGTTCTTGAAAGGGAAATAACTTAACGAAAATTAAAAGATTAACTTCATTAAGTCAAAAAATGCATGAAGTTATTGAATTACGAAATACATAGAAAATTTAAATGAGGTTTCTGAGAATTTACTTTCATACGACCTTTAATTTTATTAAATTTTCTTTTATTAAATAAAAGAGGTTAAATGTCAAATTATGAATGCGTTTATTAATTTAATCACAAAAATAAATAAAAAAATTCGAAAGTTTGCAGGAATAACGAGATAATGTTTTAAAAGATAATTATTGTTCAGCTTAAGCTAAATGTATTCTTTCAACTTCGTTTCTATGCCTTAACTCGTGAATGAGTGAAATTTGCCTGTAAAAATGTTAAAGCTGCCTTTTTTTTTGTTGCACCGAATGAGGTTGAAAATGATCTTTTAAGGAACTTACAGTATAAATGCAGCAAATATCTAATTATTGCACAGATAGCTTACTAATATAAACCAAAATAGAACAACGGCACTATACTGTGTATTTTGAATTCAGTAAACTCAAATTTTTATTAATAGTTTTAAGAATCTTCTTTGTTCCCCGGGCCCTTTCTAACTTATTAAACGAATACACTACAGTAATTTTTTTTAATAGCATAAAAACTAAAACTTTCAGTTTCATAAAATTTGCACCAAATGATAGGCGACTCTTTTATCATTAAAGAACGCTCTTTAATTCAAAAAGACAAAAATAATTAAAACAATTAAAAAAAAAAAAAAAAAAATTGAAGATACTGTATCTTGTTATTGCCGCAAGCCCCTATTGCAATTTGACATTAACAAATTTTATGCGACCTCTAATTTGATTAATTTGTAGGCTATTGTTCTGTGTTTTAAAGAGAAAGGTTAAATATCAATTTATTAATGTACAGCTTTCTAAGTTTCTATATACGGTTACATATTAAGTTATTTCTGTAGTAGAAAATATTTTCAAACGTTAAAAATACTGTATTTGTAAATTATTTCTGTGGCTACATTTAGGCCTAAGTTATACTGTACATTACGAGTAGGCCTATGTCTAGTTTATTTTTTAAGTGCAGATCGTCAGGTGCCTTGCCTCGTAAGCGATTGAATGCAGCAGTCGACAATACTGTCAAAGCAACTTTGGTCAGATGATATTAAAGATTTATTTCCAGTATGATTTAAGTTTATTGAATTTGATCGCATTATTTGAGCGACTCGTTGTTACTTCTTCTTCCATTGCAAAAAATTAACACGATGATGACTATTTGGGTTAATGAACCTCTGGTTGGGCGTAACATACTTTAAGCAATTTGTTGGTAATTAATTTTTTATTGCAATTTACCAGCTTTGCGGCCATGCGGCTTATAGTCCGTTTCTCTAAATTACATTTCACACTAAACCACCATTTTCTGGGGAAATGACGAAAACGTTTCGGTACTACTGCCACTACTGATTATGCGGTGTATAAATTATTAAAAGGGGAAACTTGCTTTTCGACCTTGTTTGGAGACCAAAATTCACCCAGCGTAATAAAATGAAATCGTAAATGAAATTGCCGCTTTCTAGCGTAAATTACATCGCGATTTAAAATGCAAATCGGTCCATTCGCAACCTTACAATCACTCGTTAAAAAAAAAAAAAGATTTAAACAAATTTGATAAACATGGTACGGTACACGATAAATGATAATGTTTACGTTTTATCTAACTGAATGATCATTTGCAATTACATGTACATTGAAGACATCAGTGTAATTGATAGCTCCATCAAAATTAAACCAATTTTCGTCAGCGTATCAAATTAATTGAATAAAGTTTCGAATATTTGTTTTTTTTTATTATCTTGACACGAGCTATCGTATTGCTTAATAAAAGGTTATTAAATTATCATCTAGGCAATTGTCGCAACCGTTGTGTTTGTCTTGACATTCGATACACTGACATGAATCGATTGTTTCGCACTTGGTTTGCATCGAGTAGGCTACACCCCGGCCGAGACATGCTATTTTTATGAAAGAGTTTTTTTTTTTTTGTTGTCGCGTTTCAAAACATAATAATTTCGATGAGATTGGTATTAATTCCCTATTGACTGTTAGCAATGCTGTTGACGCATCGTTCAATTTGCACTTATTACATCGAATTCAATTGCTCGGTTGCCTAGAAACAATCTCATTTCGAAAGGTTCGATAAGTACACAAACGAACTGCGCATGAACAGAGATTGAGAGAGAAAAATCTTTGGGAAATCTAAACAGGCCTTTGATCGCGAAAAGATTCCCCCGGTTATGTTCGCAACGATTAGGTGAACTTGAGTTGTCACGACAACAGCAAAGCGAATTCGAAATGAAAGAAGAAGAAGAAAGAAAAAAAAAAAAAAAAGAAATGCGCGGTTGCTCAATTGACACTTTGATATTGGATGGATACTATCGTCCATTCCTATAAGTCGTCATTTATTTGCAGGAACGCGTTCGGAGTGTAAACATGTGAGATCAAATATCCGGAACGGCAAAGGTTCATATTAAATTTAATTCGAAACTCACTTTTTTTTTTGTGGACTTCCTTTTTTTCTCTTCTTTTCCCTAAAAGGAATTTGAACCTTATTTCTTTATAAATTGGCTTATATTTTATTATTATTATTTTTTTAAGATAATCTTTGGATTTTTTTGAAAATGTTTTTTTTGTTGTATTTATTTACGATGCGTTTAATATTTTCAGATGACAAAATACAAGCGTACCGATTTTGAAGAGGACGAAACTAGCAGTAACGGGAGTGCCCTAACCGAAGGTGTAATACCATCTTTAGGACCGACGAGAATAGTGTATCACAAAGGTCAAGATTTGTGGGATTCCAGATCCGTTTTGGAAAAATGCTTATTTATCGTATCGGCTGTACTTGTAATCATCGTCATTGTACTTTCTTCCGTGATCAGCGTGTTACGCAAGCCGCAACCCATTCGTGTCATCTACGTTGATCACCATAATCAATCAGCTGATGGGACCAGTTTAGGTTTGTTGATAAATTATTTCCGATATGTATTTTCTTTTTTGAAATTAATTGGTGGTTTTTATAGCGGAAGGGCCGGGGTATTGTTTGAGCCCCGAATGTATAACCGTTGCTAGTAGTATTATTAACGCCATCGATCACAAAGTTAAACCGTGCGATGATTTTTACCATTACGCGTGCGGAGGATGGATCAAAGCGAATCCTATTCCGGAAGGGAAATCCATCTGGGGAACGTTTGGGAAACTGTGGCAGGAAAATCAGCTGGTCATGAAAAACGTCCTCGGTATAATTCCTGCTGCTCGATGAAAGTTAGAATTTTGAAATTGATCGACGTTATTTTATTGCGGGGTTACAGAGCAAAATCTGAGTTCGCACGCTGGAAGTGCGGAAAGAAAAGCCCAAGTATATTATTTATCGTGCTTAGATCGCAATTCAACCATGGAAAAGATTGGAGCGAAACCGATGGTGGATTTGATAACTAAAGTAGAAATAATTTTGGGAAAAATTGACGAAATTTAATTTTTTTAACTCTTGTTTATTGATTATTAATAATAATAAGATGGGCGGTTGGAATATAAGTAATGGTTTCAATGTGAGCAAATGGTCCTTGCAAAATATTTTAGAAACCGTTCACAACGTTTATAACATGGGGGGTTTGTTTAGTTGGGCTGTTGGAGAAGATGATCGTAATTCTACCTGGCACATTATACAGGTAAATTATTTCTTTAATACAGAAATTAATAGATGGATTAATGGCAAAAATTTGTTTTAATTGCGGGGAAAAAAATAGATTGATCAAGGAATGTTGCCGCTTCCGACCAGAGATTATTATCTGAACAAAACATTGGATGACAAAGTATTGTCAGCGTATTTGTCTTATATGACCGAAGTTGGAAAACTTTTAGGCGGGGAACCAAACGCTACTCGCCAACAAATGATTAATGTGATTGAATTTGAAACAAAGTTAGCAAATGTAAGAGACAATTGAAAATATTGTTAAAATTATATTTTATTATAAAAATGCTATTTAGATTACAGTTCCATCAGATGAAAGGCGAAACGAGGAAAAGTTATATCATAAGATGAACATATCTGACTTGAATGAAATAGCTCCGTTTGTATGTTACAAGATTTTTTCTTTTTTTAAAACCGATTGAAATATTATCTTTGGTCATTAGTTGGATTGGGTAAAATATTTTAATGTTGCCTTTAAATCGGTGGGTCGTAAAATTCGACCTACTGATAAAATTCTGGTTTACGCTCCTGAATTCCTGCAAAATCTATCTGTCATCCTCAACCAATACACGTCTTCTTCCAAAGGAAAAATGTGAGCTTTAATTATAATCTTATTTTAGCAAAAACATTTCAATTGATCAATGGCTTGTAATGCATTTCGTTTAGCACGTTGAACAATTATTTGATTTGGCAAGTGGTTCGCTCGATGATTCCTTCCTTGTCAAAATCCTTCCGTGACGCGGCAAAAATCTTACAAAAGGCATTGATTGGAACTGAAGGAGGCGAAGAACCGTGGAGATTTTGCGTATCAGATACAAATAACGTAATTGGATTCGCCTTAGGAGCCATGTTTGTTCGAGAAGTATTTCACGGTGAAAGTAAGCCGGTGGTAAGTCACGTTCATTTAGTTACAATAAAAACATTCCTATTTGCGAGATATATTACTGTATACTAATAATCCCCGTAGGCTGAGGAAATGGTAAATGAAATTCGTGCCGCTTTCAAAAAAAATTTAGATGAATTGAGTTGGATGGACTCTCAAACCAAACATTTAGCCAAAGATAAAGTTCGTTAATTGAAATATTCGCAGTTAATTTAAATTAATCGCGTGCAAAAACAGGCGGACGCAATTACCGACATGATTGGATTCCCCGATTTCATTTTAAATACGGCACAATTGGATGAAGAATATGCAGGCGTACGTAAATACATGTTTAGTTTTTTTTTTCTAAAAACACATAATATAATCTAATTGCAAAAATTAAATAGAAATTAAACACGTGTATTAGGTGCAATTAAACGAGAGTGACTACTTCGCAAACAACCTCGCCATTAATAAGTTTGCTTTGAAAAAGAATCTGGAGTGGTTGGATAAACCCGTCAATAAAACCAGGTACGCTAATCTTCTTAAAGCGGTAATTTCGTAAAAACATTGTGTAAGTTTATGTTAAAATTTAAATATGTTTGTAAATGAAGATGGGGAATGTCGCCGCCTACCATCAACGCATATTATACCCCAACGAAAAATCAAATCGGTAAATTTAATTTTTCAATTTAATGGATGAACTCGTTTTTTAAAAAAATGGCTTATTTTGTAGTGTTTCCGGCTGGAATTCTTCAAGCTCCTTTCTATGATCTTAATTATCCCAGGTCTTAATTTTATTTATATTTTAAATAATACTATGGTTGGGTTTAGTTGACCTTTTAAGTTATGGGTAATATGCATATTTAGATCGCTTAATTATGGTGCCATGGGTGTGGTGATGGGACACGAACTAACACACGCTTTTGATGATCAAGGTTTCTTGAAAAAAAAAAAATAATTAAAAAAATAAACTTGGTAATTAAATAGTTTCTAACAATAGGTGGTAGTTACGATAAGTTTGGCAATCTTTATCAATGGTGGGAAAATTCCACTTTGGAGCAGTTTCAAAAGAGAACACAGTGCATGGTTGAACAGTATTCAAATTTTACCGAAAATAATGAAAATGTAAATATTTAAAAGAGAGAATTGTCTAGAATAATTATTACTTAAACGTAATTTAATTATTTAGTTAAATGGCAAACACACATTAGGCGAAAATATTGCCGACAATGGAGGCCTTAAAGCCGCATTTAAGGTACTATTGTACAAATAATAAAATTAAAAATGTTCAACGTAAGTAAATGTTTATTATTATTTTAGGCATATGAAGATTGGGTGTCATTAAAAGGAGAAGAACTTCCTCTTCCAGGAGTAAATCTTACTCACAGACAATTATTTTTTGTTGGTTTTTCTCAGGTAAAAATTATTTACTAGTAAATAAAATAGGAGACGTTCAGTAGTCTACGCCTCCCAAATAGTCCATTTTAGTAGCCTACTGAACGTCACAAAATATTTGAAAAATATATTTTACCTAAAAATAATGTATCGCGAATGAGAGACAAAGAAAAATGACATTGATCAAAATTTCGCTTAAGGCAATTTGTTCACTGAAGCGTTAATAAATTTGCATTATTTGTGAAGTTTTTCCGCACCACTAAAAAGTCTGCCCATTTGGCGGACCCGTGGATACGTACCTGCACGTGTTTTCAACAATTATTTTTAGTTGAAATATATTACTTAATTTGTTAATGTCGCGGATGTTTTAAGAAAGTGTGTGTGTTAATTTCGGATTAGGTTTGGTGTTCATCGAGCACAAATGAAGCTACACATTTACAAATCATGAATGATCCTCACAGCCTGTCCAAATTTAGGTAAAAACCATTTTATATTTTCTATTTAAATTTAGTGTTTAAGCCCGACCATTTTGCTGTTGCAATTGTAGGGTAATTGGAACTTTGAGAAATTCATACGACTTTGCTAAGATATTTAAATGCTCAGCTGGGAGTCCGATGAATCCCTCAAAGAAGTGCGAAATTTGGTGATTTCAATTGAGAAGTTTTATGGTAAAAACTTCATTTCTTTACGCATTCGATTGAAGACTTGAGAAATGAAACTATTTAAGTTTCAATTAAGTCTTGGTTTTTTTTTCTACAACTAATACATTATTATCTATTGTAATTTATCTAGAGTTATTTGTATAGGTGTTGCAATCGCTATTTATAAATTATAAATGTTTATATTTTAAAAAAGTTTAATTATAGCTACTGCAGCATTTTTATAAGTTAAAAATGAGTTAAGTTATAATTTGTATTTATTTAAATTTTTTTTTTGAATTGAAAATTCTACGAAAGTGCCTATCTATTTGCCGATATATATTATAATTTTATGCAAAATGCGATTCACTCGTACAGTATTTAATTGCTGAGCTGGGATCATTTTCACGATTTATTTATTAGGATCAGATTTTTATTTCGTCTTTGCTTAGATTAAAAACGGGTTGGAATCGGTTTTCGAATTTCTTGTTTCAAGTGTTTGATGAGAAGCTGTGATTATGATTCTAACCGAGGAAGGTCACGCAAAGCTCTCTACATAAGACGAATTCATTAATAATTTTCAAAACTACATATACTTGCGACGTTGAAAAACACCTGCCAAGTTGTAATTGGTAGCCATTTAAACCGTTTTAATAAATCCCAAATCTACAGATTCCTATAGCTTTCTTGAATCACATTTTGTATAAATCTCGTTGTTTAAAAAAAAATTTTTACGTTTTGAAAAACCAAGGGTAATTTGAAAATCTTAAAAATTTCTTAAAAGAAATATTTTATTATTGAACGAAACGTAATGCTTTTAAGTAACTATCAACATTATTATTAACTCGTGCGAGCACTTGTACGTAAGAGGGGCACAATTTATAATATATTAAATCAAATACTAGGGGGAAGAAAAAATATTCTTTCGAAATAAACATTTCCTTACTAACCGTAATTTATTTTCATATTACGTGTTGTATAATTATTTATTGTTGATTGTGAAACTGTATTTTGAACATGTCGTGCGTCGCATGTTTTTAATAGAACTTATTTCCCTTTCTTCTATTTATCATTTTTGAAATTGGCCAATTTTTTGCTGGATAAAAAATTAAGCAATGTACATTTTGTAATAATTGGCACAAATAGACAATACCGGTATTCGAAAAACTTTAAAAATCGAGTTTTAAGTTGAGAAGATTTATTAACATTAAATAATATTCAACTTTTGTTCATTTATACTATAATAATAACGATTAAATCAGTTTGTACTATAATAAGAATACGTTACTCGCATTACATCACATCTTTTCTTTTTTACTCCTTATTTTCGATATCAAAGATTGGAATGCTTTTCCGATAAAGCAACTATTCTGTAAAATGAAAACCACGTTTTTTAATGCAAGATTAACCTTTTCACACTTTTTTTTCTCCCCAAAACACATGACTTTAGGCTATCTACATACTGTAGGTGTACCATAATTATTATGATCGTCGTAATCATATTAACAAATCGAATGACATTGGACAATTCTAAAAATACTAAAATAATTCGTTCACGCGTTCATAAACATGCTTTCACCTAGGGAAATTTTATAACGTGCAACTTTTTTGGATGAATTTGGAAAAAATTTGTGAGAATTTTATTTTCTTTAAATCTTGCAATAATTTTTAAAAAGTGTATAATTATCGTAGGGAAAAAAAAAAACAAGTTAAAACTTTTTAGAGAACAAGATCTAAACCCCCAATTTTTCGACATCTTCAATATTCGAATGACACCTAAACGTGAACACAACTGTACTATAGAGTAAGCTATAACTGTATTCTAACGAAGAGCGTTAATCGCTAATAACATTATATCACTTCAACTTTCTTCAAAAAAAAAAGTAAGAAAAACAAAAAAAAACAAAAACAAATCTTGTTTTCTTCCTTTTTTTTTTACTCTTATTTTCAAGATACTTTTATTACGCAGGGAACGTCCTTCGCTCTTCTGGGAGAAGTATCAGGTGTGGTGATCCGCCCAAAATCTGGACAAGAATCGGAATTTAGTAATCTTTCTAGCTTACCGAAATCCAGATTTCCCCAGCTATAACGATTCCAATTCACTACTTTTTCCACTCCTACTCTAGCTCCTCCTCCTCCTCCTCCACCGAAACAAGGTTCCACGTTCCGTTTCAACTTCCTACGCAAAGAGCCAGCAGAAGTGAGAGCTGCAGCGGCGACCACCAAAGGTCCAACGGCGAATTCAGTAGTCGATGTAGTAGCAGCAGCGGCGGTAGAGTGACAAAAGGCGTTAAGGATTCCCGGGCAAGATTGAGCTCTGTAAAGTCCGTCCTCTTTCACTTTTCTACCTGAATTTTTATTAACATCTCCGTTAGTATTTTTCAATTTTTCCGCATCGTGTTGCTGAACCAATTTAAAAGAAGACAAAATATCCGACTTAGAAGTTAAAATACGACTCGAGGAGCTACGTGTGGATGTAGATTTTATTACATTTATCTCTATGCATATAAGAAAGGTATTACAAATATTATTTAAAATGCAGCTTTAATTTATTAAACAAACGTGTACTTGATATGCTGTCCGCAGAATTACGTTCGGTAGCGGGCTCCTTCTTGTTTTCCTCTTGCTTTCCCAGATTCGCACGGTTCGTTTTCGCCGGAAACAGCGGTCGTCTTAACCTCACCTTTTTCTCGTCGATCATCATCTCGTAACCAGAATCGGCACTACTGCTACTCACGCTGAAGCTGCGCTCGTCGCTCATGTCGAAATTTTCGCTCGGACTGGAAATCGATTGGCTGTTATCGCGATCGTCCCACGCAAAAGGAGACAACTCTTGCAGGGGATTATTTTCGTTTATCAATTCTTTGAAGGATGAAGCTTTTCTCAAAAATAGTTCGGATACGCAACGTTTGTCTCGGTGATTGGTGGCGTTGGAGGTAACCGACAATTCAAAATTTGAAATGAACGATAATTGCGCCGAGGACGAGCCATCGGTTTCTTCTTTAACTCGAGACGATGTTGATGATTGATCGACGACATTGGCATCTTCACCGAAGCTGAGGCGCGCCAAACCTGAAGTGGGCGAAAGATCACCGGCGCTTAATTTCGGCGATATTGTGGAGGCGGAGGACGCATTAGCGCCGGGAAGATCCAATGTGAGTTTATTCGAACTTCTGACGTCCATAAGACACTGCCGCTTGTTATGCCCATTTATGAAGGAAGCAGCGTTTAAGCCGCCCGAACAACTACCACTCGCCGCGGCGCCTTCTTTTAACAATTCCACCTGCAATTGCTTCTCGTATTCTAACAGTTGACCCAGAAAATTAAAGTTGGGAGAGATGGACGCTCGCTTCGATTTCACGTAACGGTAAGCCTCTTCGGAACTGACGCGCAAATGACGCATGACGTAGGCAATGGCGATGGTCGGGGAACGGGAAATACCGGCTAAACAGTGGACTAGAACACAACCGTTGGCCTGCCGCACCTTATCTACATTTTGACACATTTCAAGTTTATTAGAACACAAATTTTCTTTCATTTCAAAAGCGACACTGAATTTTTCAAACACAACAAATAGGAGAAAGAAAAACCAATTCTCTTAAAAAATGAATTAAAGTTTAGTTTAAAAAATAGTTGTTCCTTTAAAATTATCATTTAAAAGATCAAATCATTATATAAAAATACAATTTAATTAGTAAATTTATAAAGTATTTTCAAAATTTTAGGTAGAAAATCAAAGAATTTCTTTACGAATTACCAAATCCAAGCAAAAATTATTGGTACAATTAATTATTTCAACACGAAATTTATTTTAATTGCCCAATCTTATAAATTACTAGAATTTAAATAATGAACAAACCTTTTAATAATTTTTTTTTTTGATAAAAATTATTAAAAGAATTAATGAATTTCGAATTACTGTATTTGAAAGCAAAAATTGGCCAAGTTTAGTTATTGAAAAACCAAACACTCTTAATTCATTAAACATAGTTAAAATATAACTACTGTATTTTATCCACAAAGTTTTTTATTATCCGAAAATTATTAAATTAGTTCAACCAAAGGAAAACTTGGTCAAACTAGATCTGATAAGTCACAACCAAAATATTTTTTTTTGTACAGTATTTGGTTTTTCGTTCATCGTCGATTTTCGGGGGGTTCTAAATTCTGGACACTTGTTTTTATTTACCGAGAAAGTGGAAGGCTTTATTAAAATGAGGAAGAAGTTTTTCACTGTAGTTATCGTTCACCGGGATTCGCATAAACTGATGATCCATGATGAAATCAGGTTTCGGACAATTGGTGCTCACATTCAACTCGTAAGTGATATCATGATCCTTAACAAGTACATTAAAAAAAAATTACGATAAACGAATCATCAAAATAATTATGTATTTTGTTTTCAATTAGATTAATATGCATCAACTACCTTTAACAATTCTCGATTCGTCGCGTCGTTTTGTGAACCTAAATATAAAAACGGGAGAATTCGAGTAGGTCCGATATTATTGGCAGATAAACAAGGTTGAGAAAGAGAAGTAAGCGAAGGGCACTTTCTCGTCTCGTCTTCACAAAGTGAAGGATATGCTGCTTGAAACTCGAGAAATCCACCTGTATGCCAACCACATCATTCAAACTTTTTTTTTGTTTCATTCTTTAAAAAAAAACTTGCCTCGGAGTAAACTAACGATTTTGAACGCCCCGGATAATTTACTAAGAAGGATATGCACGAAACAATCCGGCGACAACTCGCAAATACTATTCGTTCCTTGGTCGTAAACGATCACTTCAAACGAAGACTCAGCTTCAACGCGGCAAGTATTGATTAAAAAGTCTTTCACTGAAATCTATAATTTATTTATTTATTTTTTTTTTTTAAAAAAAGGAATAATTATAATGACAAGAAAATTATTATTTTTTTCAATCAAGGTTACTTTATCTTGCTGCAAACGCCTCTTCACAATTTTCGAGCTCACGACATTCACCGAATGCATTACGTGACAAGTGTTATATTCTAAAAACGAACGACTATCGATGATCAAAACCTGAAAATTTCAATTAAAAAAATTGAATGAAAAAGAATCATAAAATAATGATTTCTGAATTACCTTATTTAAAGAGTCCGTGACAACCCGCGCTAACATATCTGGATCCACCCACTCGACACCTAAAGTTTCGCTTTCAGCCATGATTACACGCGGATTTACAGCTGATTTTTATTTATTTATTTAAACTGATAGATTGAGCATTATTCGGACAATATATTCTTCAATCTTTATTACCTGTAAATAAATCAACTCGGGTAAATAATTTTGAAGCGAGAAAGATTGGAGTCTACACTTGGTCTCACTGAGTTAAAGCGGCAATAAAATTCCATTAGAATGCAAAGCACAATTTTGACAAGAAAGCTATAAAAAAAGTAAACAAACACATCAAAATTATTAAGTTCTACAGTATTTTTTAAAGATATTATTATTATAACGCCTCGTGGTATAAATTTGGCCATACTTATTTTAAGGACTCTATAAATGGATGCACATCTACGGCTCATTCTATCTTCTAGGCACTTTTTACATTACACGTTTACTTTTGGGGAGAAAAATCCAACACAAGCGGGTGTCGTTACTCACTAATTAGATGACTAGTTAACTGCTACAATTTAACAGTACGGCAATTGTTTTTAGGTACAATTTTTTTTGATATAAACCATTAAAAATTAGTTGCGTGGATTCGAATTCAACTTATCATACAAGTGACGTCAGGAATATACAAGTTACGTCAATTTTAACCAATCAAAGACTAGCTTTTGTCGATTACAAATGACATCATTTTGAACCAATAGAAAGTGGCGTAAGAATGGAAAAGTTTTGCTCCGTGCTTTACACTGCTTGCGAGGGTGGTTCCATGTCATAATAACTATAACAAAAATAACTACGTTAAAATAACTCAAAACGCCCACGATATATTTTAATTATGTGAGATAATATACTAGATACTGTGTATTATTGATTTTGCCTACCGTAACTAATAAAATTATTAATACAGTATGCAAACGAACTACTGTACTTACAAACTGTTTAGTGATAATATTTGTCTAATATAAGTAAACCTATCCAGTAAATATATCTCGTGGCCATTTTAAGGTATCGTAGATTCTTTAGTTATTTTGACGTGCCACGTGCGAGGGGTATCAGCGCCATCTTTCGTCTACACACAAAACTGAGCGCTAAAATTTAAAGAGTGAAAAGTTTTCGCATGTGTGCAAGGTCGGATGAGTTTTCTACATGGTGTCTTCTGTCACTCGAGAGCTTAAGAACCCAGAAATCAAGGGTTCGATCCCAATTATAATACTGGAGTAAGTAATATTATTTCGTTGTTTTAAAAAGACTGTTTTTATCTACATTGTGTACAGTAGGCCTACTATATTAAGTTGTGTTGTCGCGACATAGACCGATTCACGCGTTGGACGGTTTATCAAAGAGTCGAAATTACTCAATTACAGTGTATTCCTTTGAGTTATTTTATAATTTTATCTATTTCGAATTGTCACGCGTCTCTTTTAAAGTGTAAGGAGAATGTTGATCGCGTTTAAACGGTATTTAACTTTTAGTGATGTTTAGTGAAATTTCTTCAATCGGGTATTCAACATTTTGTGCGTATACGCACAAATATATTGAAAAGAAACGTGCGCGCGTGTCTCAAGTTCATGGGAAAAGTTATCACTAATTCAAAGGTAATTAAACTATTTTAACTATTAACGCTCACAACACACGCAGCGAATCTAGCATAATAGCAAAAACATCGAACACCGTGTATTATTAGAAAATAAAATTTAATTAATTTTTGGTTTTTTTTTTTTTTTTTTTATTTTTTTCAGCTGAAAATGCCTCTTGAGACTCGTTGGGAGAAAGCAGCTACCGGTAGAGACTTGGGATCATCATCATGGTAAGCGAAAATTACGTTTACTTGAAAACTGGGTAATTCATGTTGTTAGGTGGTTCCATTAGGTCATGTCATAAACAAATTATTATGTTAAGAACATTTTAAAGTTCGACATTTATGCTCTAACTAACCATAGTTACTATAATAGCTGAAACTTTTGTCCATCAGGGCACTTTTTCGAAATTTCTCGGTTGAATAACTCAAAAACTAAAAGAGATAGAGACTCGTAAGTTGCGCCATCGTGTAAAAGATGTCATTTTACATACCCATGTAAATGTTTATGCAAATCGAATCATTGGTTCTCGAGTTATGAGCAGTTGAATTTTTGAAATTCCCTTAGTTTAGCCTTCCCATTTGATTAAAAATCAGAAATGGCGGTCAAAAAGCAAGTGTGTTAAAAAATTTTTAAAAGTAACTTTTTAGATGTAAAATGACTTAAATCGAATCACTGGTTCTCGAGCTATGAGCAGTTTAATTTTTGAAATTCCCTTATTTTAGCCTTCCCATTTGATAGAAACTCAGAAATGGGGTAAAAAAGCAAGTGTGTTAA
>JAQGAZ010002616.1:0-16474 GCA_034692225.1 Polydesmus complanatus
GGAATTCAGCAACCCCGGGATTATATGGCCAGCTGGATAGCGATTCTCATCAGTGCGAGGATAAGGGCGGGGTCCTTTGAAGAAAATCGAGTGAACGAGAGCATAAATGCGAATTCCGGAAGACACTTTACTGTACCATACCGGTTTGCCCGAAGTCCAATTGCGAGAAGACTGACTCGATATCGAGATATTGCTTTCTGGAACCTAATCCCGGAGGAGCTTAGAAAGGTCGCGGTCGAGTGTAGAAAGTGCGGGCCAACGTGTGGCCACTTCAAAGAGGAAATAGTGGGCTACAAGTTGGGGGAATGTTTCAAAAAGGTACTTCAAAATAACCTGTGACTTAATTATTGACGTTACCGATTGTTTTGCTAGATATAAAATATACAATAATCGAAAAATTATTTATTTATTTTTGATATAATGTTTTTATGTAAATATATTTTATTGAGTGATTATAGTATACTTAAGAGTGCCGGAAATTATACAAATTTACCTTTATGGTGGCAAATAAATTCAAATTCAAATTCAAATCATGCACAGTACATAGTGTGTTTTAATTGTTAAAATTAAAAGCCCCATTTTTTACCATATTAATTTGATGCTCATTACATTACTACATTACTGCTCTTGCAAAGCTGGCGCAGGATGTTTACGGGTAGATTTTTCCCGGAAGTGGTATATTTTGACTTGAATTCAAAATCCAGGTTTGTTTGTTATTCCAGTGTGCGACCTAAATAAAGCGCTAAATAATTCCAGCGCCGCGTTAACTTGTAAACGAGAGATCTTTATATCAAACAAACCTATAAAAAATGAATTCACAGATCTAAACATTTTTACTGTAGGCCTACTGTCAGTATATAAATCTCAAAAATTAAAACAAAAAAAAAACCCCTCATTTTTTTAAAAATTTAATTAAACTAAACATTATTTTGCTTTTCATTTTCTAAAAAAACAACAACAATTAACAAACAAATACACATGGTGCGTGTAATTGCTTGCGCCAAGTGATAAATTGTACGAAACTTTGGTCATACTAGTAGTACCTGGAATCGCAATGTTTTAAATCCTAGTTGCATATGGATCTAAAAATAAATCTGAAAAGATCAAAGTGTAACATTTTGAGAAAAACATTCGGAGCGATTAATACTACAACTATACTGTATATTTTTTTGTTTACTCAAAAATGTTTTAAACGAGCATTATTTTTGTAACTTAAGCATTTACCAGATTTTTCAAAATGTCACGTTTATTTACGTGTCAATTACCGGTAATTGCTGTACTACGGTACTTTGCGTAAAACCTCACCGTTTTCATCTGTTAAAATTTCTCAGGACCGCTACCCCTTCCCAAAAAAATAATAAATTCACGGATGTATGCGAAGCTTAGTTGTACTAACTAAGCCACTGTTCATAATTACGTGGAACCACAAAAATGTAAGCATGTTTTTTTTTTTTTTTTTTTTTTTTAAATGAAAGTGTTTGTTGATGTTTTGGAAATGATGTCACAGTTGCCATTCTTAGATTTTTCATTATTTCTAAAAATAAATATTTAATTAAATAAATCTGACAAGCGAGTTATGTATTTTTACCATCAAAATGTGGAGGATGTTCACCTGTCCTTATTTTAACCCATGTTTTGACATCTGCAATCAGCTTATTTAATAGGGTATACACTGTCAAATTACAGTATTTATTTTATTGACATTCGATGTGATTAATTACAGTATGCTTATCTTATACCTGGTTTTTCTTCTTATTTATACTTGAAATAATAAAAATATGAATTAGTGAGCAAACAAACACAAGTATCATATTCCTGTATCTCCTCAATCAATTTATTTAAAAATATGCAAATAATCATTATATATATTTTTTGATGATAAATAAAATAATAAAAAAAAAAACTCCCAAGAAAATGAATACTTAAATTGCGTAATATTTTCCTTTCGGTGGCCATCAGCGCATTCCATTCCTATTGTTTTATGGTTATTCTAATTATTTGTTTTTCCGATTCACCTACATTCAGTAAATGAAGACGTTAACTCGCATTTACTGTACAGTGCACAGACAAAAAATGTCAAATTTTGTTCAAAGTTATTTGCGCACCTCTTCCTTGACGTCAGCTGATGACGTAAAATGGTTTACAGATAGAGAAAAAAAAAATCTTCTTTTAAAAACTACTGTATTCAGAAATGAAGGTCAGTCGAGTTCGTTGACCTTCAATCGTCTCTCTCATTAACTCATTTTCATGTCAACTCGTTATCTTTGAAAAATCCTTACCAAGAGTTTAATTTTCATCCCTTTAAGCTAAGCTTAGTTGTTAAGTGTTTTTCAAGAAAACATTTTTTAAATTTTTTTTTAAATGAATTTCAAATGTTTGAATTATTGTTAAGTTTCATTAATAATTGCAACATTAATTACAATTAAAAATTGTGATTTTTGATCTACGAAACGCATTCTTCAAGCTTCACCGATTAGAATTATCTCGTTACAATTAAAAAAATGAAGAATTAAAAGTCCATTAATTTTTTTTTATCATTTTATCAATGATAAATAAAACAGTTGTTAATTCGATGTAAGCATTACAATAAAATGTTTTCAAAACAGGGTTCCCAAAAAAAAAAAAATTAATAAAATTTTGTTTCGCATAAAGAAATGTTTAGCATTTTAAAAAAGCTTTTTTGAATAACATTTTTCGCTATTATTATGCAAAACTTTTATTAAAAAAAAAATAAAAAATAAAAAAAATCATGAATAAAAGTAAAACTTCCTCGTAAATTTGCATTATACTGCATTTCTACCCATTGTTAATCTAACCACTTGATGAAAGCAAAAACGAAATCACGTGACTGATTTCGGCTTTTAATTTACTATTCACTATTATTATTATTATTTTTTTTTTTTTTGTGTGTGCGGTTGAAATCACTCGGTTTTTGTTAATATTATTTTTTTTTTGTTGACTGTTTAACCCCGCCTTTTTCTCCTCACCCCACCTACCCCACTCCACCCCTCAGGTGAACGCCTTTGTAAGAGTTCACTAGATGTAAAGGAAGCGTTAAGTAAGGTGAGCAAGGAACTGTTTACGTCGTTTAAAAAAGATTGAGAGAGAGAGAGAGAATTTGAAGGTAAAGTGGGCAGTAATTTTTGACCGGTCGCGTTCAAAATGGCTCCGCACTTACCTCTACTACTCGGCTTACTTTTACTAGTCGCGGTCAGTGTGGAATGCGCCAATATTTTGATGCTACATCCGGTCGTCTCCCGCAGTCACGAGTTGGTGTTCGTGACCATCGGAGAAGCTTTGGTTCAACGCGGCCATAACGTGACGGTGGTCCGTTTCAAAGGTCCGAATCGCCGGCCCTCCGCTCTCCTCCACACGGTGGCGCTGCAATTGCGAGTGGGCGAAAACAACACGGTGCCTTATTTGAACCGGGACGGAGTGGTCGAACCGCCTCACGACCTACTGTGGCGTCGTTCGCGCACCATTCAAGCCATCCCGCTGGACATAATCGAACCCGTGGCTTTGGCTTGCGACACTTTGTTGGCGCCGGAAACGTTGGATATTTTTACTGGCGGAACCAAATACGACGTGGCTCTCATCGATATCCTCTTCAACGAATGCGCTTTGGCTCTAGTCCATCATTTAGGTATCCCCGCCGCGGCTTATTGGCCCACCATTCAGCATTCCGGAGAGTTGTTTTGGACTTCGGGCTCGATTTTAAACCCTTCTTTCGTGCCTTCCATGATGTCCGAACTGTCCGATCGAATGAGCTTCGCCCAACGCTTCGTCAATACTTTGTGGTACGTAGGCAGCCGGATGTTTTCCGCGCTAGTTATGCTCTCTCCCGCCAAAAACGTCATCGCCAAGCACCTTCCGCTCAGTCCTCCCCCCGAACAACTCTTGGTTAATCTTTCTCTACTAATGGTCAACTCGGATTTTAATCTGGATTTTGCTCGACCGCTGCCGCCGAATACCATCTATATCGGTTGCGTGCAGTGTCGCCCACCGAAACCACTCGATCAAGTGAGAAAATTAGTTTTTAGATAAGAAATTGCTAGCGAATACCGAGTTTCAGCTTCAAAAATTTTTAATGAAACTAATTCAATTCATTCAATTTTAAATGAATTTTTTTCTGTACATGTACCGGTACTTTATAAATTGGAAAATTGTAGTCAGAAATTACGTTTGACATTTGCTGTATCCCGTTTACACATGACTTTTTTAAAAAAAATTGTAACAAATCTTTATGATTCATGTTTCAGGAGTTGGAGCAATGGATGCAAAGTTCCGGAAAGGCTGGAGTGGTTGTTTTTTCTCTCGGAGCAACATTCAGCGAAGGCGGTATGCCCCTAGCCGTTGTCGAGCATATTTACAAGGCTTTTGCTCGTTGCCCTCAAAAGTTTATCCTGAAGATGGCTTCTTCGGCTCCTTTCACGCCGGTTCCTCCCAACGTCCGACTGGTCGATTGGCTTCCTCAGCAAGATATTTTAGGCATATTATAGCTATGAAATCTTTTAAACGAACGGAGAAATTAACCAACTTTTGCAGGTCATTCTCAGACCAAACTCTTCATCACGCATTGCGGAATGCACGGAGTTTTAGAGTCTCTTTACCACGGAGTTCCAATGGTGGGGATCCCTATATTCGGGGACCAAGGCGATGTCCTGCTTCGTCTCCAATTGAAAGGCGTGGCTTACGGTGTAGATAAATACGAGCTCACCGAAGACACTCTTTATAACGCTATACAAGCGGTGTTAAATAACGACAGGTAAACTGCTTTTGCAAGTACATTTGAGCTGTTGATAATAATTGTTAATAAGTTGTTTCTCTAGTTATCGAGAGAATGCTCAGAAGTTGTCTGTCATGTTGCGTGACCAACCTCAGACGGCGATGGAGCGCACCATGTATTGGATGGAGTACGTCATCCGTCATAAGGGAGCGGAACATTTGAAATCTTCCGACCGTTTCCTCAACATTTTCCAATATTTACTGGTGGACGTGGTTTTTGTGTTTGCTGTTTTCAGTATTTTGTTCGCTTGGCTCAGCGCCTACTTGATTAGAAAAGTGATCGTTCGATGGACCAAACCAGCCCTTCAAAGACAAAATCAACCGTTGAAGATAAAATTAAAAAATAAATAAAACTTTCGTAATCAATAATTGTACTCGTGCATTCCTTTCAGTCAGGTAATAATTATTTTTAATTGCTGTTTATATTTATTAGGAATTGTTTTGTTTGTTATAAATTGTGTGTTTACAATTTTGTAATAATAAATTCATGCGCACTGTTAAAAAAAAAAAAAAAAAGCTTTTTCATTTTTCCGAGTTGACACGTTTAATACCAAATAAACTTACAGTATGAATTTTCGGTTTGGAATTAGAAATGATTGCAATTCAATATTAAAAAAAATTTAAAATCGCGTTACAACGACTGCAGTTATTTTTGCCCCCGTTTTTATTAATCTTTCTTGAATCCGACGTCATTCGCAATTCGTCATTTCCTTTAATAGGATACCGGTTCACCGGAATTATGTTTTAATATTCACATTCAAAGTTATTAAAGTATAACCAGAATGTATAAATAGTTTGTGGTAACAGTCTCTCAAATATAAATTTAAAGCGACATAATAGTACACCAAACTAATTAAAGATACAACCTTGATTAATTGCGACTTATTGTCAACCAATTAGGCAAATAATATTCAGCAATGGTGGAAGGCAAAGAGCACCCAAAAGCAGGAATGCTACTGGTTTGCATCAGTTTACTAAGAAAAATAATTCAAAATAATATTGATACAATAGTTAAAAACGTTTTATAAAAACATATTACTGTATAAATTATATATATATTTTTTTAACTTTGAACTAGTTTTCTTCACTTTTTAATAAGTATTCGTATTGAGCTTTGCATCCTATTATTTCTAAATATATTGCTTCTATCAAAAGTAGACTAAGTAAACAAATGATAAAATATTAATTAGTATTTATAAATATTTATTAATATTTTATCATTTGTTTGCTTGAATATTTCTAGGGCAAATTTTTAGTCAAAATGTTTTTCAGAATTTTACCATCATTGCTTCTCTCTTTGATCAAAAGCATATTATACTGTACTATATTTGATAATATGTCGGTACGTGTAATACAATTTTTTTTAAAACTTATTTTAATTAGTACTTTAAACGATTTTTGTGTTCAATTTTACTGGATACAGCTGTACATTACATTTCTATAATTTAATGACTTAATGAATTAATGTTTTTGCATTAAGTGAGTTGTATTTTATGCATAATAGCTCGTTTTTTTTAAAATGTAGTTATAAGTCGTTGTATTGGCGTAGCCTAACTAGGCTGTATCAACATTAAATAAAATGTACAAACTAAATTAATTTGGAAATAAATTGTATTTAAACCAAAAAATGTATATTATATTATTTTAAACATTAATTGAGCAAGTTAAACCTTAAAAGTTTTAATTTTGCTGAAATTTATTTTCCATATTTTTGCGCAGTAATTTATCCTCTCGTTATATTTTATCCTGCTAGATCATATAAACTTTATAGAACATTTTATGCGGAAAAATAAGGAGAGCTTGTTGTGTACGTGTACTACCAGCTATTTAAACACAGCAGTCGTTTTTTTTTTTCTTATTTGCTCAACTTTTAGCACACAAAATTTGGATTGCACGTAATATTAATATCACTATTATTAACTCCAGCATTATTACAGAAGATGGATAACTTTACCGCTGCAGTTATGGTTTTAATTCCATTTTTAATCGCGTATTATTTTCTAAGTAAAAAAACATTTAGTCCGTCATCGATCCGCGGAAAGCGCGTTCTAGTGACGGGAGCTTCTTCGGGGATAGGAGAAAAAGTGGCTTATAGATACGCGGAATTAGGCGCTAAATTAGTTATCACCGCTAGGAGAAGCGATTTGCTGGAGAAAGTGGTTGCGAACTGTAAAGCGATGGGTGCCGAAGCCGCTTTTTCAATTCCGGCCGACATGGCTTCTCCCGAAGATCGAATCAAAGTGACCGAGGTAACCGAACAGCTCCTGGGAGGTCTGGATATTCTTATTTTGAACCACGCTATATTGGACTGGTGTGTTTGGAAAAACACCGCCGAAAATATGACCAGCTTAGAACGGATGATGAACGTGAATTTCGTGTCCTACGTGGACATTTCGTCGAGACTCACTAAGGCGTTGGAAAAAAGTAGAGGATGCGTAGGAGTGGTGTCGTCGATAATTGGAAAGATCGGATGCGTAGGAGAAGCGCATTATTGTTCTTCCAAGCACGCTTTGCAAGGCTTTTACGCGGCTTTGAGACAAGAATTTCGAAGCAGAAAATCGGGGGTGTCCATCACCTTGATAGTTTTCGGTCCAATAGCCTCGGAACGCGCCATCGAAGTATCGAAAGATTCGGCTACCAGATTTCTAAGATCAGCTGGAACAACGAAAGATGCGGCCGATGTCTTAGTCAGAGGAGTGGCCGAACGACGTTACGAGATTTGTTTTCCGATAATTGCAAAAATAGCGACGCTTTTACATAAACTTTTCCCTAATTTTGTTGAAAATTATTCAGGCAACTCAGTTTAAGTTGGAACTCTATATTATACCTTATGTCATTAAAATAGGGAAACTATTATTATTAATCTATGTTGACGAGCGACAAATTTGGATTGCGGGCTAATGAAGGGGGAAAAGGTGTTGAAAGCCAATTATTGGCATCAGCAAATTTTGTTATTTATTATTTATTTCTTAAGATAAATTGCTAAGGGTTGCGTTGACAAATCCTATTTATCCTAAATAAAATTGTTCTATAAATGAAATTTGTTTTTGATTTCTTTCAAAATTTTTCGTAGAAAAATAATTGTTTTTAGTTTTTTTTTTTTTTTTTCAAGGTTGTTAAAAAAAATTCATTATTATGACGTGTGTCTCGAAAATGCTCTTGAAAAATCCATTCCTAAATCCGCTTAAAATCAGCCTAAAATTATCGGCTCCAATCGCAATTTTGTTTCGATCAATTCGTCTCCGATCAAAATCGCTGTTTTGTGCAAAACGTATAGACAGACACGCTTCTGCTATTGTTAATAATTAGAAAAAAAAAAAAAAAAAAAACTCAACAGCAACTTAATCCTTTAATTTATTAAGTGCTTGTGTATTCTTCCTCTTTCGCTAATGCCTTAAAAAGGCAACCAAAATAAAAAAAAAATTAGCCGCCGAGAATTAAAACAATAATCTCATTGACTTTTACTATTTTTTCCCTCCCCTTTACAATGTTTGACTAAACAATAAGACTCAAGAACCTTCTTTCTTCTTCACCGATTCAAAAGAAATTATAAAGAGAATCGAGAGCAGTAGTAGTAGTACTAGTCGCCATTATTGAAGCCGTAGACTAGATCCTTTCCCAAGTTAAGAAATGGCGACTGGACGCTTCGCGCATGATGAACACTCAAGAGTCAGACAGTCTGTCCACGCGTCTGCGGCCTTTCGTTATATAAACCAGCTTTTTTCTCGACAAATCTTCATTCATCCTTCGAGAGATCCAAACATTCGCACTGCTTTCTCGTTTTCAACTCTTCCAAAAAAAAAAAAAAAAAAAACATTTCAAGTACCAAATGGCCAATTTCAAAGTTTGGTCAATCGTCGTTTTAATATGCGGTCTTTCGACTAAAGCGTCGACGGACGATCCCGTTTTGAGCTCTTTGAACAACGTCCGACCCAACTTAAGCATCTCGGACCGCGTGCTACCTATTCAACTAGTGGACAGTGTGGACTCCAACATTCGCGTCCCCCGCAGAAAACAACTCAAACTTTCGGTTTTGATGAATATTTTAGGTGACGATTTTAATCCGTCGTGGATGGCCTTGGAAAAACCCGCGCAGATGATCCAGGAAAACCCTACGACTCCCACCGAATCCATTTCCGATAAGTTGCTACTCGATTTGCAACGTTTGAATCTCAGTCGTGAATTTTCCGAGGAAGATGCGAGCGGCGACGTTAACACGCGAACGGCTATGATCGAAAAGTTTGAGCAGTGGTTGTTGAAAAAGTCGTCGTGTCCGGTGCAGTACATTTGGGACGACGTCGGGCCTCTGTTCTGGCCGCAATGGATCAAACGAGGAGAGTGCGTTAACGTTGCCGGCAGCGAAGCTTGTTCGTGGCCCAAAGGTATGCATTGCGTGCCGGCCGAGAGCTCCACCATTTATCTACTACGATGGCATTGCAGAGCCCGAAACACTACTCCGTCGAGAACGCCTAAAACTAAACAGAAGAGCCCGATGAAACGCTTGGATCATAGACTATTAAGATGCCAGTGGCTGAAAGTACCTTACCCGGTAACATCGAAATGTCATTGCTCGTGCTAAGATTCTATAGAAATTCTTGTCATTATAAATGTGCTATATCGTTTAACGTTGGATGTAAATTATCGATAAATAATATAATTAAAAATCGATTATTATTAAAGAAGAAAAAAAAAAGTGTTATTTAATTGAATTTTTAAGATGTATGCTGTTTTAAGTCATTTTACTACTGAACATTTGAAAGTAATAATTAATTCAATAAAATTATTGAATTTATTTTTAGTTAAATGTATCGATAATTTTATTCGCTGTACAAATAATAAATTAAACTCCAATAAAATTACAGATAAAAATACCACATTTTATGAAATTATTTTTCGTATTTAATTTTCTTAAATATTTTAAAAGAATTTAATACTGAAAAATTCGTTCTATTGAGCAAATTATTTTCTAAAATCTGGAAATTTTTGTTAAATAAATGGAAAAAAATTATTGTTATGTTCTGTACAAATATTTACGTTTTTATAAAATTGTTTGTACCTAAAATGTTAATGTTCCTATAATAATTGTATACTCAATGTTTGATGGCAGTTGCGTATAGAGGTTGACTCCACCTCGTAATAATCATGAGAACGATGCCAACGATTCCGAATGTAAACATTGTCACTAATAGAAAAATCCGACCGATGAAATAAGGGTCATAGACCTAATTAAGAAATAAATATTACCATTAAAAGCTCAACTGGCAATAATTACGATTTCAATTTTTTCAAATATTTTTTAATTAACTTACTTTAGTTTTTTCTTCTATGGAAGGAGCTTGTGATTCTTGATTTCTAGGAATAAGGACTAGAATGCCCGTGACGCTTAAAGCTAGTATCAAACACGATATTTTTGTGTATCTTAGATAAAAACGATAATTATTATAAGCCGCTTAATAATAATTTAAAAATATATTTACGAGATTGCTCCTTTACTTCTCCATAACACAACATAAATTAGTAAAGTCAACGTCCATAAAAATAAGACGATGAATAATCCTAAACCTATTCCTAATATTCGTACTCCCATCGTTTTTAATAATAATTCTTCATTGCTCGAAATGACCGCTGCTTCATCGTGCGTCTGTTTTGAAAAGACAGAATGCGTCGCTTAGCAACCGTTTTGTGTACGAATAACAAAATTTGCAGGTAGCTTTTACTCAGGCAAAAATAAACTGAATTAGAATAATATTTTTCAAATATTTGTAAGCCTACCGTACTATATATTTTTTTATATTATATAGAAAGGCTATTTTTTTCTTATTTACCGTAGTTTATAAAATGGCTCGTTGAATAAATTCTCAGAAGGCCTTCAGTCAAAATTTAGAAAATGCTGCACTTGACCTAATCTTTACATTGACACTCGAAGGACAAAACTAGTTTCGAAATTTACAAGTTTGAAAGTTGACGGTTAAATCAAGTAAGTTCTCTTCTTTTTAAAATAAAAATAAAAATAAATTATGGACATAAACCTATTTTAAACTCGCTTATAATAATGATGCCCTCAAAAGCAGGATGCAAATTTGTAATTATTATAATGGATAATAAATTACTGTGACACAATGTCAATACAGTATTTTAATAAAATATTAAAAAAATAATGTTTTTATCAATATAAAACACTTTGGCAAGGATGCAATCTTAATTTAGCGATAATAAAGTAGTTAAAAATAATTTAAGCAGCTTTGAAATAATTATTACGGGATTACAGTATTATTATTTTTTTTTTTTAACATTTTGGCCCGCGCATCAAAAAAGGTTGACCAGCCATAGTGATATCCCTCTTCCCCTGTTTCACTCCCTCAAACAATCCCTACCGGTACTGTAACAGATGAAGGGGATTCGCCAACAGCTACATAAACGCTGACTTTTTATTATCATCTTTGTTTTTGTTTTTTTTTTTAGAAAAAAAAAACGTATTTTAAATTTTGCTCTCCGCGAAGAATAAAACACAAAATTTAATCGAAGATGAAGAAACATATTTCTCTTTGCATCATTCTCATTTACACATCTTTGCTACGATTATTCAATGGAGAAATTTTACAACTTTCCACAATTAAAAGTGAGTGCAAAACATTTAAAATAATTATGATTATTGCTTAACTACATTAATTTATTTTTTCATCTCCGTACTACACATTCAAATAATATATTTTTTTTTAGCGTGGGAAGCAAAATTCATTCCAAATATTATTGAAACTGAAACCTCTGTGTTTAAGGTAAGTTCGCACCAAAAATACTGCATATTGTTTTGTAAACAAAAAATGGTTACCGAGGCAACCGAGTTCATTGTATCGAATTTTATGATAATTTCAAGATTATTCTCTCGATAAATTGGACGACGAATAGTGAAATTAATCAACAACAAATTCAAGCTAATTGTGAAGTGCTTCACGAGTTTGCTCATTTCGACTGTTCCTCGACGGTCGATGACTCGGATTTCAACATATGGGATCACCACTCCATGCTCAATGACACGCGATGGAACATCGACAAAAAAGAACTAATTTTCAAAGTACAGTAAACTGATAATAATTATTACGGTGAAACTAACCAAAAAATTAATTTTTTAGTCAAACTTTAGAATTCAACAGCTGACAGTAAAGCGGCTGGAGTTACTACGCGAGGTGACGCTAGAAATCGGCAAAATTCAATGTTGTCTGAAAGAAATCGACAGCGAAAACTTCCAAAAAGTGGAGTCCTCGTTCGTTGCTCGTCTTCACCCAACTCTCAACAAAAGCAATGAAATGTTAGAACCGGAAACAGATGCATCCAGCGCTTATAAAAACGTGTGGAATAATGATGAAAGCGGATCTATTCTCCAGGTCACATTTAACAGCAGCCCCTACATTGACCACGTTTATTTACAATCCCCCGCCTCACTCGACAACCTCTCAGCCTTCAACGTTTACAAAGACAAATTTGCAAAACCCACCCAAAAAATTCTAAGAAATATAAAACTGGCGTTCGGAAGTCCTTTACGTCGACTTCCGTTAAGTTTACCGGACAGATATTTAACTTTACCAACGGCGACTCTGAACGGAAAATGCGTGAGCGCGTCACCGGTGCGTTATCTGGTATCGCGATCGTCACGCTGTAATTACCTCATTAACGAAACGTCGTGTAGTAACCGGAAAACCGTATTCAACACTGGGAATTACGAAATTAAAAACTTTCACATATTTACCGGAAACGAATCGACGGAGCGGTTAAAGCTTAATATTAATTATTTATGTTTAAATTTAACCGTCGACTGCGGGTTGGGAAACACCTCGTTAGTACGACATCAATCTGGGATAAAGATATGCGAAAATGTGGCGCGAAAGGTGGATTACGTTTTCGGTTGGTTTCGAGGACAATTGACCTACTTAAACGTCACCTTAACGCTGACGAACGTGACGGTGGATGAAAGCGCTTACGCTTTGGTCGATTTTTCGACCGCGTTCGTTTACGACGATCAAAATCAGACATTGCCGAATGATCGTCCCAAATTATTTCAAATTGAAGGATACGCGCTTAATCAACCAATTATAGCCGGCGAATCCAACACGAACGAATCTCAAGTTCTAGTTCCGTATTCGTATTTTTTTAAATCAGGTGGGGGGAAATAATTGCTGCAATTATTCAATTATTGGTTGTCATTGATGCATTTTTAAATTGATTTTTGTCCTCAGATAAATACGGTAAATGTATAGAATCGATTGAAGGACGACCCATAAACTTCGGAATCGACGTGTACTTCGGTTGCAAGCTAAAACTGGAGAATTCTAGCAATATTAAGTAATCTTGACTCTTCACCCAACCCCATCAAGTTTCACAAATAACTAACAAAATTATATTTTGTTATATTTTTCCTTAAGAGATGACGTTATACGAAAAATATGCAACGCTTTTTCATTTTCGGAAATAGTTAGTAAAAGCGGGAAAATCAATTCAAATAATTTAGATGATATGATTCAAATTTTGAAGTAAATTAATTAAGAATTTAAATTTAATTTAAACGCTAATATACTCGTATTTTGAATTTTTTTTTTTAGAGAAAATGTTTGTAAATCGTCTCCGACTTTGATTTCGACGAAAACTTCGCCGAAAATTTGGGTATCGGCGATAATTTTATACGACACGAGTGGAGAGATGAACGGAAACACTTTCTATCAAATTAGAGGGATGAGAATTCAAAGTTTGACTAATGTTGAGTGTTTCGGATGCTTAAAGTCTTCGGAAATCGCGCTGGATTTAACGGTGGAATTTATCAAAACAGTTAACACAACTTCAAACATGAAAAAGTAAACAATTTTCCTATTTCTTTTAAATAAAATTATACAGTTTGTATTTTAATTTTTAAATGTGTATTTGTTATAGGTTTTGGTTGAATCAAAGTAAATTGCCATGCAAACACGACACGTGTTGGACTGAGCTGGCCTATCCATTTACAAACACCGAAACTGACCCAACTCAACTTTTCGCTGACCACATGGCGTTTACAGTCAGATGCGCCTGCGTTTTAATTTTTACACTAATTTCTATCGTTATTTTGCTATTTTTTAAATTACATTATTTTGTACTATTTTTGTAATAAATTTATATCAATCATCAAAAACCACTTAAAAAATCAATAGTAATTTAAAAAAAAAAAAAAAAAAAAAAAGCAATTACGATATTGATATAGCCTAAATAAAACAAAAATTTTGTAATAAATTTTGATAAAAGTGATAAAATCTCAAAATCACAAAATATATTAAACACTTGACTGGAGGATTGTTGACAGATTAATATCATTATAAATATTTCTAAAGATAAAAAAAAAATTCTATTGTAACTTATCTTCGACGAATTTTGTTACACCTATGGTTATATGCATGTGATTTTTCTGTAGAAAAATATTTAATCATATTCTTTTAATAAAAAAAAAAAAAAAAGAATATACGCAAACTCTATTGGGGTGAAACTTTAATAAATAAATATATTTGGACATTTCTTTAACAATATGGCACGAAAGATGCCAAACAGTGGGATGTATGGAATGGTCGGTGATGGACGTCAAATAACTTATAATATTCAAATACAGTATTATTAAACGTTTTTAAAAATTGAAATGAGCTAAGAATTAGTCGATATAACAACGGATGAGAAACTTAAAAAGCGAAGAGATAAGAGCGTTGTTAAACTTCGAAATAAAAATGAATTTGATAAACGAGAGAATACTTATATAAATTGACTAAAAAATTTCATAAAGCTGCTTAAAATTTCGAAGTCATTTCGTGAATTTCTTCCACTAGCAACTGCCCACTAGCTAATTAATTTTTATTTAATGAAAAGATTTCTGCTTTTTTTGGAAAGGTTGAATAGTTAGTTATACCTGGTTCGAGTTCCAATAGCTGTTTGGCTTTGATTTCTTCGTCCGTTGGGTGATGCGCTTCGATAAACAACACGTAAACGGTTCCTCCGATTATAGCCCCAATATGCGGGGCCACTAAGGGCACCCACCACCAAGCAAAATCGTTTCCTCCGCTGTAACCATGTAAACAAAAAATTTGCTTAATTTTTGAAATTAGCGCGCCGCTATTTAAAGGATGCAACGTACTACATGACTTCGTTTCCCCAGCCGGCTGCCAGGAGGAATACCCTCGGGCTGAAGTCGCGAGCCGGGTTCATTGGATTGCCGTCGTTGTATGAATAGCCAGACGCGATACACGTTACCAGGAAACCGTAAAGGATGGGCGAGAAACCCGTTTGAACATTCATATTTTTACGGTCTGCAACGGCCAAATTGAGCAACACCAGCAGCGCCGATGACACCATCTGAAACCCAAATAACACAAATCTATGAAACTTAAAGTTAAATTACATGTTGCATTAACCCAAAAATTAGTAAAATGCACAAACGCAACGTTACAATAATTGCGTGTTCTAATAATTAACTACCATCTCATATTTATTAAACTTTTTAATAAGAGTGTTCTTACGGCATCAATGAAGGCGTTCCAGAATTTAATGAATGGAGCGGGGAATGAAGTGTAAATGGCCGCCGTTGTCAGGCTATATTGGTCGCCATCGTAAGCCAGAAACGCATCTATTAGATAAGTACATTGTGAAATGGGTTTTTGAAGTGGGAGAGGTAACGAGATTAAATATTGCGAGATGAATTGACAACCTTTGTAGACCAGATATCCGATTCCGGCGGCGACAAAAGCTCCGAGATATTGAGATAACATATAAGCCGGAACCTTTTTCCACGCAAATTTATCCGCCCAAGCTAAACCCAAACTCATCACGGGGTTGATGTGGGCCCCTGAAATTATCCAATTAAGTAATTAACGCGTCAATCAATTTTTAATTACAAGTACAGCGAGAAAGTGTCAACTCATTTTCGAAACAATTGACATTTTTTTACAATGTATACGTACTGTAGGCCTATTTGTTTTATTTTATTTAAAAAAAAAACGAAGTGTTGATTAAAAATTTTAAATCAACAAAAATTCACTTAATTTTCTATTTATTTATTTTTATTTTTTCTAGAGTTATGGTTCAAGTGGAACTGATGTGTGATAACCTGAATCCATTAATATAATATGCGCATGTAAGCGAACCAATTTATTAGATCAATTCTAGAGTTAAAATAAAATTATGATTTTAAATAAAATTGGCTAAATTATAATATTTTATTGGAAAATTGAAACAGCCTACAGTAGGCCTATTACGTCTGCGCATGTGTTTATTTATTAATTTGGAACCTAAATACATGCACTTTTAGTAAAATTATGTTTTGCCACGTGTAGCCTAAATATAATTTGTTTACAAATAAAATTTTTTAATTTTTTTGGTAAACAGTACGTAAGCTATTTTGATAATGTCATCCTGATGTTTGTTTACAATAATTACTATTATTGTAGGCTAAAAAACTAATTTTTATCGTTAAAAATCGTGTTAACATGAAAATAAGAATGATTAAATGCGATAATTATTATTAGTGCAAAACCTATTTTCACTCATTTTCGTGTTTTTTTGCTCTTTTACGTTTAATCAGAATAAAAATCCACTCGAAAAGCAAGCTATAGAAGCAACGTACGCGTAATATTATATCTAAACTTCTATTCAAACCCGATACCAATGTTTATAATAGCCGCATGTA
>JAQGAZ010002617.1:0-16471 GCA_034692225.1 Polydesmus complanatus
GATGGAAAGAGTGAGTGATGGAGAGAGAGTGTATGCAAATGCGAGAGGGAGGAGGAGTGGGGCACTTAGAGCCGATCGAACAGCGCACTCTGGCGGCTTCTGCACTTACGCTCAAGCCCCGCCCCACGAAGCATTAGGAGCCACGTAATTCGATTTCCCCCCTCCCCCTATCCTTCCACTTTCTTACTCTTTAGGATGGATGGCTTCACCTGGTGACGTAGACGGGTTCAGGGGTTAAACGACGGTGAACTCGCTCCTTGGGTTATTCTGAGCTGCGGGTTAGGTGCTGGAGGAGTTGATGAGGCTTCAATTGGAATTGTGCCATAAGCGCTTTAGCTAATCATCCACTTGGGTGTTCCCTCCCTCTATCTATCTATTTCCGCTTAAACCGTGACGAACCATTTTGTTTATACGCGCACCTCGCTTTGCATCTTTTTTTTACCGTAAAAGCGTAAGGGCCTTTGCGCCTTTTGGGGATTCTATTTTTACAAACTCGTTCAAACAAATTTGAAACTGGTTTTGCGAAACCGGTTTTAACACCAAATCTGGATCAATAAATCCGCGTAACCGATTAACCGGTTCTTCTCCTCTTAAACTATACCGGTAGTCGAAAGTTATTTGAAAAGACTTCCGGTCTGTGCAGTACATTTCAAAGGCCTCGCTCTGCCTCATCTCATCTCGTCCCCTCTACTGCTATAATACAGTAGCTGTCCTGTGGGGTTGAACGTGTATAGAAATAGAATTGAGAAGGAGAGAGAGTGAGTGACGTATGGAGAGAGAAATAGCAGACGACAACAAACATTTTATTTATTTTGCCAAGAAAAGCGTTTGTTTCCTTTACATTTAACACTCAAATTTCTTTATTTTTCCTCTTCTTCTTCTTCTCCTTTACTTCCTCTCACTTCCTCTTACACTGCGCTGCTGCGTGTATGAAATAAATTTTCCAATTCATTTGGCACATTACCCCGCCCCCCAACCAACCCCCACCCCCCATTCCATTCAGAGAGAAACACGCCTGCGCGCAACATGACCGCGCATTTCTTACTACAACCTCGATCATACGAATATTATTTTGGAAAGAAAAGGTTTCTCGATTTATGGATTTTTCGTCTTATGGAGGTTTCGATTTCAACGGAGGAAATAACTATTATTCCGCTTATGCCAGGTTTTGAATGTCTTCATAATTAATTCAAAGCCAAAAGTGTTGGCTTATACACTCCCAACATAAGTTACAGTAATTTAATATGTATGGTTTAAGGAAATGAATTTTTTTTTTTTTTTGCTTAAAAATTGTATTTTTCATCCTTTTTTTTCTAAAAAAATTTTTTTTTACTAAAAAAAACTTTAAAAACTTTTCTTAAAACATTTTTTTTTTAAAAATTTTTTTTGAAAATTTTTGTTTTTTTTTTAAAATTTTTTTGAAAATTTATTTTTTAAAAAAAATTTTTGAAAAATTTTAGTTTTTTTTTAAATTTTTTTGAAAATTTTTTTTTTAAAAAAATTTTTTTTAAACAATATTTTTTAGAAGAATTTTTTTTAAACATTTTTTTTAAAAAAATTTTTTTTGAACATTTTTTTTTTTGAAAAATTTTTTTTTTGGAATTTTTTTTTAGAAATTTTTTTTTAGAAATTTTTTTTTGAAAATTTTTTTTTGATAAATTTTTTTTCTAAAAATTTTTTTTTTGAAAAATTTTTTTTTGAAAAATTTTTTTTTGAAAATTTTTTTTTTGAAAAAATTTTTTTTGAAATTTTTTTTTTTAAATATTTTTTTAAAATATTTTTTCTCCTGTGCCACCGTAGTAGTGACATGATTTAAGGAAAAGAGGATTTTGGAGATGATAATGCGCACCAACCGAAAATGAATTTCAAATAGCAAAATTAAAACTGCAGCAGCGAAATAAACCTTAAAATTAAAAAAATGAATTTCAAAATAATTTCAAAAAGGAATATAACCCTCTTAGTATTTCTCCCACCGGTATATGCACTGTAATATATTTTTTTTTTTTACTTTGATTTTGCTATTTTTTTTTTTTTTTTTTTCATAATTCTTTAAATTTATTTTTGCCAAAAAATGTCGTTTTTTTTTTTCGTTTCTTATATTTTTTTTAAATCCATTTTTCTCCCTTATTTTTTCACTAAATTAAAATTATGCAAAAAACGTCATTTCAAACTCTCTCATTCCTTGCCTTTCACTCAAAAGAGAAACAAAAATCATAAAAATGTTCAGATTTAGCAAAAATTTTCGCATTATCGAGGTTTAACTCAACAAAAAAAAAAATTTTTTTCCCCAAAAACCAAAAATAAAGAGAAAAAAAAAATCCCGCCGTTTGTTGCGCACATGACGCAAATGTGTTTAAATTTGAGCAATAAAATCAAAAAGATGAGAGAGGCTGAAGAGAGTATAACAAAGCGCCCTCTATTCACCTCGAATACAAACACTCTCTCTACTCTCACTCTCTCATTCACTCGCACTTAAAATAAAAGACGAAAAATGGGGTAAAAGCGAGCGGAAATATTCGGATCGGCGTTTGAAAAAGCACATGTAAAACATTACGCACGTGCGATTAAGAAAACACATTCGAACAAAAACGCGTTCGGCGAATAAAAACAATAATAATAAAAAAAAACCCTCTACGCACACCACTCGCATTCATCTTCCCTCCCGTTCACGCACGCGCACACTACCCCTAAATAAATATAGGATCAATATGGCCGAACCGGAAATCGCTTTTCCCTCTCTCTCTCTCTTATGCAAAATACGCCGTGACGTCAGGCAGAGGTGATTTACGGCCGAGCCACGCCCACTCCACCTGCACATGCATTCCGAAGATAAACAATATTTTTATTGTAATTTATTAGACGTAACAGCGCCACCTACATACACCATTCTTTTGTTTATCTTAATATTATTATTTTTTTTTTTTGGCAGTTCAATATTTGCACAATGGTCGTTGGGAGAGACACCTGTTGGACAAACAATATGGAAGGACACAAAAGCCAAAATAACAAACAAACAAATGATTGCTTCGATGATTAATGGCTTCAAATATTCAATTAAAATTATTATTTCAATATAAACGCATTACAAAAATATTAATGGAATAATAATAAGAATAATAGGTGTGCGCGACGAGGACCAGGCGCACGTGTTGTTGGCTGTGACGTCACCAGACGAATTGTACACGGCGTCCCACAAATAGAATGACGATTAATGGACATTTTTATTTTTGGGGACGCTCTATGAGTCTATGGGAATTTTTTCGCAGCGATTCAATCTAACATCACACCGGAAGTTGATCTAGTTTTATCTAAATTTTAAAGACTAAAATAATGTGACTAGACCTATTACTACGTCATCGTGGTTAGGCTCTTATATAAAAAAAAAAAGATGTGATTTACCGAAAATGAACCGAATTCGATTTTACTTTTGTGGTCTTGCGCATGCGCGTTTATTATTTTTTCTTCAGTCAAACTCGCTTAAATTTTATAGAAACTCTAAGGTTTACGCGAATTTGAATAGCGCGAGTAGTTTTTTTTTTTTTTTTTTTTTGCTGTACATGTACCTGACTGTATTATTTTTATTACTGTACCGTACAATGCATTTCATAGACAAAAACCCCCTCATAAAAGAGTTAAGTGCATTTTGCAAACGTAGAAATAAATTCTAAGAATCCGAACAAAAAAAAATAATAAAATTCAAATATTAATTTTATTCCCTTTCTTAAAATTTCCTCATTAAAAATGGCCGCCCATAATCTCTCTCCCCCCCCCCCCCTTAACCTCCCTACCCCCTCTCACCTATCCCACACCCCACATAGTAATTATACAGAAAATCAAATCACTTCCTCTAACCCATTTATCTCATTAAAATAAATAAGACGCCATCTTTTCTACAGGGTGAACGAAATCATAGTGTACTGTAAGTGACATGTACTCGCTTTGAATCTTAGATAATACGCGCTTTCATGGTCGAAAGCAAGTACTCCTTATGATTATTAAGAGTCACACTTAATATTTTCCTTAAAAATTCAGGTTGAAAATCTGAAGATTTACAGATTCAAAACGAGGTCCAACCTAATTCTTAACCCCTCAACAAAAATCTCATTTACATGAGCATTACCCAGCATGCATCTGGTCAGCAGCAGTGTCCTCCCCCTATTATAAAATGCCGCTTACGAGGAAACGTTGAACGGATGACCATATGTCGTCTGTGTCCAAACCCTCCTCAAAGCCTGTTTAACCCTCCAATCCTTTAACCCTCACTGCCTCCCCCTTCCCTTCCTCTCCCTCCGTCCGTACGAAATCCAACGGCTCTGCTTTGAATACAAATGGCTGCCCGGACAACACATACAAAAAAAAAAGAGGTTGGCTACGTGTAAAACGTGAGCTGAGGATTGAGGTAGCCGCTAGAGGGCGTCCCGATAAGAGCCGATAAGTGAGTGCGCATCCGCATCTGCGGTCAACTCCATGATTTATATGACCTAGAGGAACGAAGGGTAAGTAAGGGCCGTTTCGTACTTTCATTAAACGAGCCGAGTGATAAGGAGCCAGTGGTCAACCCAGCCCATTACGCAAGAGGCGATTGAGGGGGAGGAGTTATTGCATTAAGAGATAGGGGTAGGGGGCGCCACAAGAGCGGTCCAATCGACGCCTACATCCATTAAAACAAAATTTATTTTTGCTCATTTGCTCGTGTGTCCGGTTGATGACGTCAGCGAATGAAGCGAATGAAGTGGTCAGCATATGTCCACCTACCTCTCTCTTCTTATGACCCACCTGGGGCTCACGTGACTCACTACGGATGACCACGAGGTATAATATATAAATAGATAGGAAAGCGACGTCATCGCAATAACATTATTATTGGAATTGAGTCCGAAAGGCAGATGGCGCTGCTGCCCCTTCGGACAACACTAACAATTATTATTTCGTCTGGCCCAAAACTAAATTACTGTCCATTCTCTTGACCCACACCCCTACCCCCCTCGCACTCTCTCTCTTTCGCAAATGAACTAAGTAGATGAACGCATTTCATCGACTTTACTTCAATTTGTTTGGGCGATAAAATGTGATCGAATTATCGCGAGTCGATTGATTGATAGATCGATGCACGCACAAACACTCTCTCTCTTCAAGTGGAAATTTTCTATTGGATTTTGTATTCATCCCAAATCTGAATAGAACAATTTCCGGTTCTAATATGTATTTGTCCTCTTTTTCGTCCATTCGATAATCAATACCCGTTCGATAAAGTTATTCATTACTCGAGTTCGATTTTGCGCTCTTTTTTTTTTTCTTTGCACGTGTCTAACTTACGGTTCAACGCGAGCATCTTTTTTTTTTTGAAGATCCAATAATAAGAATAGGAGTAAAAATAAAATAGGGTGAAAGTACCAAAGAGTAAATTTCAATAAAAACTGAGTTTTTAAATGCTGAAAAATATTCTATTATTAATTAAGTCATTTCTTTCGCATTTAAATGTAATCATTTTCATCATTTTTAAAATGGCACAAAACATTATTATTCTTAAAAAATAGATTTTTTTTAAAATTAAATATCGGTTATTAAAAAAAAAATTTAAATTTTAAAGTAAATTATCATTTTGAGCGCTTGAGTAATCACTTTACATGGATCTTTTTGATCAATTTATCAATGCAACATAACTTTAAAAAAAGGTCTTTATAGTTGCCTAAAGCCTGGGTACATACAACCTTTTTAAAATAAAATCATTTTATTTTTAGTTTTAAAAAAAATAGCACTTTCAACCTTTTTTTTATTTCCACTACTGTACTCAAATAATTAAATATACCCATTTCCGGTTTCTTAATTTTTACACTTATTTGTCCCTTTTCATAATCAATAAAATTAATTATAATAAGTAACTTAATACAGTTTAAAAACCGGAAAATGCTTTTGTAGTGCTGTACTGCACTTCCGTCGAAAAACACAAAACCAAAAAAAATAAAACTTGGAACGGTCAATCGAGTGGTCAACTCTTCAATAGAAACCTCCAGAAACTGCGATAAATATTACACTCGTTATCCATAAAATAAAACTCTCCTCATAAATCAATAATTGTACAGCAGCAAAAACCCAACAAATTTTAAAAAAAATGAAATTGAAAATAAATACGTCATAAATCTAGCGCTACAACGTGAAGAGAAAGAAAAGGGGCGGAGCCATGACGTCACACTAAAAAAAAATTAATAGAAAAACACTTGTCACCTGCTTTTATTAAAACACAAAAAGCGTATTTGCTTTTTTTATTACTATCCCATTTCAACAAAACTAATTCCATCGAATAAAACTTTCTTCTTACTATATATTTGTCCGAAGCGCCCCCCCCCCCCCCCCCCCCCCCCCCCCTCTCTACCCCTCACTTATTATCCCCCCTCTTCTCCACAACCCTCGCTTTTCATCCAGGTCACGTGAGGTCATTATTCGGAATTGGAAATTAGTAAATTTCATAAAATTACAATTTTTTCTCTCTGGGTATCGAAGGGGTTTGGGCGCGTGCGCACTTCAAATGAAACCCGCACCCAGCGCCACCTACACTCTACGTATAACCCTGCGACTCCCGCTTGAACAACCCTCCCCAGAAAGAAACGAATCGAGAGAGATATGGAAGCGAGGGATGATCACGAAATAAAAATCCCTCTCTCTCGCTCCATCATCTTCTTCACCCACACTAAACTTTAATCACTTAACCAAGGAGATAACTTCAGCTCAAACTCCCTTAAACCCCCTTAAATAAAAAAAAAAAAAAAAAAAAGAGGGGGTTGAATTTATAAGTCTCTCTCATCCCCATTCACTCCCGGACAAAACTCTCTCTCTCGCGCGCGCACATTCCCTTCTAAAACTCCTCATAAACTAATAATATTTCACCTAAAAAGAGTCCACTTAAGAGAATTCTAATACCCACCCACACTTCACCCCACACGTGTATAAATCACTCCATAAATAATCAACCCCTCACTTTTTCTCATTTACCCCTACCCCCCTCTCTCGCTCCACTCATGCCTCGCATATGTAATGCGAGGGGTTAAACAACTTTTTCTCTCTCTCTTTCTCATGGCAGAGCGCGCGTACAAAACTTAAGCCCCGCCCACACGACTAATAATAATATAAACATCTATTTTCCAACTTCCGGAATTTCTATTTTTTTTTTTAAATGAAAATATGGCAGAAGCCCGTTTTGTGACAATATTTTTTATGTCTTCTTCTTCTGTCTCGTGTCTCTGGAGTCTCACTCCACGTCCATTTACCCCCACCCACCCCTATCCCCCTTCCTCATCCAACCCAACGCTACCGCTGTTTGATGTCATGATAGACGATAGGGGGCGCTGCCAAAAGGTGTTTAGACTTTTTTAGACACGGTTAATTTTAGAGATAAAAATTCTTTTTACAGACCCAAAAAAAATGGAAAAATAAAATAAATAAAAAAAAAAAATAGAATGTTGGTGGAACGTGAGAACGTTGCACTCGTGACACGGCGTGACGTCACCCAGCCTTCGTGCGCCTTATCTCTCTCGCTCTCAGTTCCAACAACTACGTTTCAGCCTCGAATTAGAATAAAAAATGAGCGCAAAAATATTAAATGTCCGTCGTTTGACCCAACGAAGAAAAAAAAAAAAGGTCGAATGAGGTGAGCCGAACAAAAAAACCCCGATCTACCGTTGTTCATATTAAAAACGATGAATCCGGGATAAATTAATCATCTCGTCCATTCGAATAGCGTGGGAGAGAATTACTGCAAACCGTGACCACTCATTTAAAGTCCCGTTTTCAACGGAGGTCTCTATTTTAAGACCTCCGAGACATGCTGCGCAGTAGCAATCTGCGCACTCATTAATACGCGCGCAAAATAATTTTTTTTTTTTTTTTAAAATAAAACAAAAACTTCTATTTGAAGACCACCTTTAATCGGTTTCAACGGTGGTCTCGGTACAGAGATTTCACTGCGCTTATCTTTACGCCTTATCTTAATCTCTTTCCATTAGCCACAACATAGATTCAGTATCGTAGTCAAGCAGAACCTCTATTTCGAGAATAAGGTAAATCTTCAAATGAAGGTGGTCTTCCAACAGGGACCTCTATTGAAAATAAGTGGCCTCCCAACAAAGACCTCCATTGAAAATAGGTGGCCTCCCAACAAAGACCTCCATTGAAAATAGGTGGCCTCCCAACAAAGACCTCCATTGAAAATAGGTGGTCTTCAAACAAAGACCTCCATTGAAAATAAGTGGTCTTCAAACAAAGACCTCCATTGAAAATAAGTGGTCTTCCAACAAAAACCTCTATTGAAAATAAATGGTCTTCCAACAGAGACCTCCATTAAAAATAAATGGTCTTCCAACAGAGACTTCCATTGAAAATAGGCGGTCATACGAAATATAAGATAGCCCACTATTGGAAATCGGAGAAGCGTATTTGAAGTGGTCTCCAAAAAAAAAAAGTGGTCTTCAATTAGAGGTTCAACGTGTATAACGAAATTAAGATCGTCGCATAAGACGCGATTTACATGTAAAACTACATCGAGTAGTTAGAATAGAGCGAGAGAGATAGTGTAAATCAAGACTTCACTCACTACGCCAATCAAAACAAAAACCTTCTATTATTACTACTACTGCACGTACCACCATTACCCCCTCCCCCCTACACACACACCCCTCTTTTATATTAAATTACCCGCAATAATTTTCAAACGTAACAAAAATTGATTAAAAAAAAAATTTTTCGGCTTTGATTGAAGCCGAGAGACTATATATTTATCCTGTCATCGAGTGACGTCGACGATGACGCGTGACGAGCCAACAGCGTAGATAACAACAAAATGGCGTTTTGTATTCCAAAAAAAAAAAAAAAGATGTAATCAAGACCCCCACTACCACCATCCCCCCTCCCTCTCCCCTCCCCTATATTCCCTCTCCCACTCAAAACACAAAACTCTTCACTCAAAGTTTTTAGTGACATGGAAATTGCAAATGGCGTTCGTGTTCTAAGTGGTAAGAGCTACGGCGTATCGTATTCCACAGCCTCTGCTTCTTCTTCTACCGTACCACCGTCGAGAGAGAGGCATAGCGCTCGCTCAATGCCAATTGACAGGACGAGTTGATTGCGGATGACAGCTGACAATCTCATAGGAGAAGACAGAGAGATGTAGATAGAGAAAGACAAAAAAAAAAAAACTCCTCCTCACCGCCGCCAGGCAGCGCTCGTGACGACGTAACGTAATACCTGTCGGTTACGGTATAGCGCTACTAACCAACAATTTTAATTCGATCGCGTTCGCCGACGTCACATCCTGCTCAACCAAACTACATGTAGGTACCAAAAAGAAAGAAAAAAAGAAAGGGCCACCCAACGTCAAGGTCGAAGGTCAGCCATGACGCTCGCTCATTCATCATCCCCCCCCCCCCCCCCACCTCCCCTGCCTACAACCCATCCAGCAGCGTGACGAAGTACATTTTCTCTCTTAAAAACCAGGTTACGTTAACAAATGGATCAGCCAACCGAACTCAATGCACGCAGCAAAAAAAATAAAATAATGTATAAATATACCCGCGATTTTGTAGGTGGAGTCGAGGTCAAAGGTTAACTCCATTTCAAATTTTAATCTCATTTGCAGAACAAACCCACCAAAAAAAAACACAACGCATTCTCCACCACAGCGCATGCGTCAACAAACTTGACTCAAATTTCCAGAAAACACAGTTTATAATTATACAGGGTGCCTGAAAAAAAAAGTGCACCCAACTGAAAGAATTTCAATACTAATTCAGTTGGGTGCACTTTTTTTTGAGGCACCCTGTAACCTAAATTTTTTTTTCTTTCCTTTTTTTTTATTTTTTTAGAGGGTGTGCAATTAATTATTTACGCCACTTTCGTATCTAGAAAAATTATCGAGAAGAAAATATATATTATAGGTTCTGGGAAAAAACGACGACAACCAACGCCACCTATCGCATTAAATTTCAAAAAGATTAGGAAAATAGGAGACGACGATGCAGCTGCTTCTACGACCCGTCTTCTAGGAATTTTACTTATTAGATTAGAAATGCAGCAGCAGCACTCTACCACCAGAGGTCGCTTCGTGCCATCACCCACCCACACGTCACCCTCTATAGCCAGCCCACCCTGCGCGCGCGCGTTCAGCACAAAAGGAAAACCGTTATATTAGGAGCGCTGACCAAACAAATTTTTATTATTATTTATGATTATTCGACTTCATCAAAAAGTCCAACCGGAAGTGAAGAGGTCAGCGTTTAAGCTCGCTTCACACTACAAACATAAAAGCAGAGCCACCACGCTCGGCTGACGTCATACCGGCTTCATTTATAAAGTGAAGGGGAGTATAGGGAGATTTCACCGGTCATTAAGTTTTAAACGCGCATGACCGATGAGGGTCACGTGAGCATATACTGATTTATACGACGTCATCCAGGCAGAAAAATGGCGCCCCGAGTTAATTAAACGTAAGAATTAGATTATCCCCCTCCCAATTTCATAATATTGCAGCGTGACGTCAACTCTAATTATGAATAGGTCATTTGGTCCACTCCTCCCATTCACTCACTCGCTCCAATTTCTACTCTCTCGAATAAATTTTTTTTTTTTTTAAAGTGTGACTCGCGAGCTTTCTCCGATGACAACAATATCGACTGTTGGGGCTAAGCGAGTCAGACGGGTGTGGTTTAAAAATGCTTTCGAGAGAAATATAACCACCTTTAACTTCCGGTTGCCATGACAACTAATTCTCTCGCTCGCACTTAACGAATAGAAAGACAAAAAAAACTGTTTTCCATTAAAATAAATAAAGACTTAATTTTTAAGCATTCCAAAACAACAACAACAATAGAAAAATGACGACGAAGGAAAAGCAGCCATTGTGCCATACACTTAACCTCAAAACTTTTTCAAATACACAATTACGTAATCGAAAGTAGAAAATCTACACGGTGTCCCGTAAAAAAAATGAACCCAACTCAATTAGTATTAAAATTCCTTTCTATAATAATGTAAATATTTAAATGACACATCGGAAAAACTTTTTTTTTTTTTTTTTAATTGTTCTAATCTATGTTTAAAATATTCATTTCCGGTCTCAACACAAGCATCAAAACTTAATTTAAACTGGTAAAAATGATCGCATTCCCGTAACTAAAAAATAATAAACCAATCATTGGTTGACATTGCGCATACCGCTCATGTCATTGAGTGTGCCGCGGCCCACCTTTTGGCGAACACTATAAAATAAGTTTTTTAAAAAAAAAACCGCAACTCTTCTTTCCAAAAAAAAAATAAACTTAAAAAAAAAAAAATGGAGAGAGTTTGTGCAATGACAAGTAATGATTGTTCGGTCGGATGTAGCATTTTCCACACCATCAGCCTCTCACTCTCTCTCTCTCTGTGAATTTCCAGCCAAAATGCTTTAAGATAGATATTTCCTGCCAAAATATTCTTTTTTTTTTCCTCTCTCTCTCTCTCGGAGATATGTATATAAAAAAAATGAAGAAAAGAAAGTGTTTTTGCGAGCGAAAAAGAAAGTGTTTGTTGTTGCGGTGAATGTTTCTTCTCCCGTCGAGGGGCGCTGGCTCCTCGCACACCCAGGGAGAACCCAGAGAGAACCCAGAAGGAACCTAAGGAGGAGGAGAGAGATGCGACTGATTCATTTTGACGTGAGAGACAGGCTCAGCTGAGATGTGTGTGTGTGTGGGGTGTGTGCGCACATGGCGAGTGGTAATTGTCACTACGCCCAGCGTCAACAACGCCCTCCCTCCCTCCCCTCACCCATCAAACGCCAAAACAAGAAAACAAACATAAGGTCTTTTAAACTTTACCCCCCCCCCCCCCCCACCCTCGAAGAAAGAAAGGGGTATCCATGGCACACACGTACAAAGGGGGGAGGGGGTAGTAGGATCACGTGACCCTACACGTCTCGTTTACGTTACGCGCAAATCGATTAATTTCACCAAACATTTCTCCGATCGGCGAGTTAAAAAAAGCCCTTCTAGAAATCATTGTATCTTGGCTCGGGGGGTAGAAGGGGTTGGGGGAGGGGGGTAATAGGAAGAGAGAGCGAGATTAAAAGAGGGGCAGAGGGATAATTTAAAATAAACGAGATGAAAAACGAGCGATAATGAAGCCCATTCGTACCTGCATCACCCCTTTCAACCCCCTCAACAATTCGAACAATGATCGATTAGCAACAGCAGTTACTACTAGCAAAACGAAGAGGGTTAAGGAACAAATGGAGATGCGCGACTCCCAACCGCTTTCACGTGGGCCAACGTCAACTGCGTGGATTATTCTGTATGTATGATCGAGCGAAGACCACTGAACGAAGATCACGAAAAGTAAAATCAGTAATCGAAGATCACTGAACAAGTCTGAACGAAAAATCAGTGAATGATGAACGAAAAAATCAGTGAATGATGAACGATGAAAGAAAAAAATCAGTGAACGATAAACGAAAAATCAGTGAACGATTAACGAAAAAATCAGTGAACGATAAACGAAAAATCAGTACAGTATTATACGAAGATCACGAAAAATAAAATCAGTAATCGAAGATCACTGAACCAGTCTGAACGAAAAATCAGTGAATGATGAACGAAAAAATCAGTGAATGATGAACGAAAAAATCAGTGAATGATGAACGAAAAAATCAGTGAACGATGAACGAAAAAATCAGTGAACTACGAACGAAAAATCAGTACAGTATCATACGAAGATCACAAAATACAGTAGTAAAATCAGTAAACGAAGATCACTGAACGAAAAATCAGTATTAAGAAGATCATTGAATAAAAAAAATAAGTAAACAATAAACAAAAATCAGTGAACGATGAACAAAAATCAGTGAACGATGAACAAAAATCAGTGAACGATGAACAAAAATCAGTGAATGAAGATCACAAATTAGTAAAATCAGTGAACGAAGATTACTGAACGTAAAATGAACGTTCACCTAATCGAATCCCAATTAATTAAGCCTAACCAATATCGTTCAGTAAATCCGCTCATTAATGATCTTCATTCAGGTCACAAAGAAATGAAAAGAAAAAGCAGACGAATTTAACTCTTCCCGAAAGCCCCTTGAAAATACTGGCCCCTCTGCGCATGCGCAAAATTTTCTTAAAACTAGTTTTAATCCTGTTCCAAAAAGTGGTTTTAATTAATTAATTTTTTTTTTTTTGTAGAAATTTGATCTCTAATTTTTTTTTTATTTGATTAGCGGCCCGCGGTGCCCTAAAGGTTGGAAATCGCTACAAATTAAAAAGAGAGAGAGAGAGAAGGGGTGGTGACTGATGACACCCAATGACGTCACAAGATATATTTTATTCCCTCTCGCCCCATTAGTTAACAAGTAATTAGCAGGTCGTAACGGGGGAAACTAATTACATAACGTTCAATCGACGAAACGTCTATTCAAAACTAATCGCAGCCATCTGGCAACACTGGAGACAAACGGCAAACTTAATTTGAACCACGTTTTAATGCCTTTTTAAATGAGCCACTGCACGCGGAGACACAAACAAACCTCGTCGTAAAAGTAAAAAAATGTCTTCGCAATTACTTTCAACACGTCTCACATTAGTTTCACTTAATGTCTAATCTTTAGTGCCCTAAACGCTTCGAAACACAAAACTAATTACATTTTCATAATAAAATTATAGCTTTGTCTGCTATCTCCCGGCTTAACGTCTCATCCGCGCACCTTAATTCCTCTCTCACATCAGAAAACGAAAAAAAATTCCTACCCATTAAACCCTATGGTCGCTGCTACCTAAAAACAAATTAAAAATAATTAAACAGCTAGCGCATGCGTAAATCTATTTTAAACTCGCACTTATTATTTTAATACTATTCAAAGTTGAATGATTTAAAGTGAACAGATTTAAAGAACGATTTTTGCACTACTGAACGATTTTTTATAATATTAAACGATTTTCGCACTACTGAACGATTTTTGTAAATTATAATAAAATTGTAGTGAACGAGTTTTCGAACAGTAAACGAGTTTTCTAACAGTAAACGAGTTTTCTAACAGTGAACGATTTTTTTAATATTAAATTATTTTTGTACTACTTTCAAGTGAACGATTTTTCTAATAGTGAACGATTTTTGTACTACTGAACGATTTTTATAATATTAAACGATTTTCGCACTACTGAACGATTTTTGTAAATTATAATAAAATTGTAGTGAACGAGTTTTCTAACAGTGAACGATTTTTTTAATAGTGAACGATTTTTGTACTACTGAACGATTTTTATAATAAAATTGTAGTGAACGAGTTTTCTAACAGTGAACGATTTATTAAAAAATTAAATTATTTTTGTACTACTGTCAACTGAACGATTTATCTATTAGTGAACGATTTATCTATTAGTGAACGATTTATCTATTAGTGAACGATTTATCTATTAGTGAACGATTTTTCTAACAGTGAACGATTTTCGCACTACTGAACGATTTTTATAATAGTGAACGATTTTTTATACTTTTAATCGTTAAAACGATTTTTGTACTACTGAACGATTTTTTAATAGTGAACAATTTTTCTAATAGTGAACGATTTCTCTAATAGTGAACGATTTTTCTAACTGTGAACGATTTTTTTAACACTGAACGATTTTTGTACTAGCAAACGATTCTTCTAAACGAATAATAAACTCACTCGTAATTCTTTTTTTTTTTTTTTTTAAACTTTTTAAATCTTAAGAGATTTAATTAACTAATTAATCTAGATTAATAAATCCTAAATCAACGCAATATTACCAATCGAAAATTCATTTATTTTAAACGCAAAATCAAACACTGAGAGATAAGCCACTCTTCCTCTCAGCTTTCGCTCCACAATCAACCCAAGTACAGATAAACCTAAAATAAATAAATTCCTCAAACACATTTCGATAAGCCACTCTTCCACCCAACACCACACCATCCCATCAAAAAAAAAAAAAAAACGCTTAATCTTGTTTAATCAACAAAACCAAACGACAAAAAAACCAACAACGAGGAGGCATAAAAACAAACATCACTTCATTTTCAAATGGGACTCAAAACACATAAACCAATTCCATCATTTTAATCCAAACAAATCCTCCAATAAAAAACAACAACAACAGACGTATAAAACAAATATTCTTCTCCCCCCCCCCCCCCCCCAAGCCCCCCTCCACACACCAAAACCAATTCGGAATTAAAACGCATTAATAACCTCCGAAAATAATTAAACACGACGCAAAGCGCGTTGGAAGAGAGAGAGAACGAAGATGGAGAGAGAGAGAGAGAGAGAGAGAGAGATAATTTTTAATGCTGGAAAAAGTGCTTTTTAATGCGCTGGAACGCGTTGCTAACGTTGCATCTCGGCTGTTCCCAAAGGTGTTTCTCGCTCGCATTTATCTCTCTCTCTCTCTCTCCTTCCGAACGGAGGAGCACCAGTTGCAATTACAAGTGGCGAGCATTATTCAAAAAGCGCATCTCGGATCAATACCACACTCGGCTCTCGCTCTGCCGTTGTGAGAGGGAAAACGGCGGTGGCGAAATTATCATCAACCTCCAAATTAAAAACAATGAAAAAAAAAAAAGAGAGAAACGGATGAAGATCGTAAAAAAAACACTCTCTCGCTCTCCTTATATTACACAAATATATCTTGTAAATTAGTTCATAAACCAATTGTTTTAACCCCACCCACCCCCTCAACGCATTCTTCTTAAGGAGGTTTTTTTTTTTAATTCTGTTCATTTGATCAATATTTAATCAGCTCGTTTACATGCAAATGGAATGGATGGATGGCCCTTTCCCATTCCATCACCAACAAATTACAACTGCGCATTACTCTCTCTCTCTCTCTCTCTCTCTCTCTCTAGCAGACAAAACTCATTCCGAGATACAGTAATAAAATAAAAACACATTCCATCTATTTGTTTCCCCTTAATAAAAAAAAAATAACAAGAGTGGATATAAATAACAATCCATTTTAAACACGTTCGTTTAGTTTAGAATACTATTTTGTACGCGGTGTGAGGAAATAAAAGTGCACCCGACTCAAAATTCCTATTAAAATCCTTTTAAAACTTAATATCGTTCTTTTCTCTTTTAAAACTTTTCTCGCATCACACCCCATATTTCCAAGCCTAATATCCAATAATTTAATTTTATTTAAATCTCATTTTTACAGAAATTTAATATAGATTTATATGTAAATCTCACTATCCAATTGTCTAAGTTTTCACGTAAATCTTATTCGTCAATGATTTACTTTCGTGTAAATCTTAATATCCAAAGATCCAGTTTACATGTAAATCTTGTTCTCCCAAATATTTAATTTTATTTAAATCTAATTTTTCAAAGATTTAGTTTAGTGTAAATCTCACTATCCAAAGATTTATTTGAATGTAAATCTCACTATCTAATGATTTAGTTTAATGTAAATCTCATTATCCAAAGATTTAATTTAAT
>JAQGAZ010002618.1:0-16456 GCA_034692225.1 Polydesmus complanatus
AGGTTTGAAACCTGCAGTTTCCTATGTGCCGTTATCAAAAAACCATCTCTACCTGCGCCAGCGCCCCCTGGTGGCGCATAGCGAACTAAATTTTACTTTACTATGGAGGAGATAGGAAGTGTCGCTACTTGTATTCTCTACTTGCTATGCCGGTACAGTAGTTTTTACAAGTTTTCAAAAACTGTATTTAAACTATCGATATTAATCAAGTATCGATATTAATCAAGTATCGATATCTTGAAAACATCGATAATTTCGTTGCAACATGGCGGAAATGTCTCTGGTTCGCATCATCAGTTATGTGAGAACTTTTTTGAGAGTTGGAAGATGTGTAATAATAACTATTGTAAGATACTTTTAATAACAAGTATGTTATTCGCGTGTGGAGTCTTGTAAGATACTTTTAATAACAAGTAATACTATGTTATTCGCGTGTGGAGTCGCGCGCGTAGTGAGTATACTCTGAGACTATGCCGGTACGCGGTCATGCATTTGATAGCAAAGGCGGGATACCATAATAATAATTCTGTACATCAGCGGCATTGTTTTTCACCTCACTAATAAATGTCGTATTTGCATAAAATATATGACAGAAGTTTGCATTAATCATATTCAATAATAAGTCTTCGACTATTATGTAGTGGTTCGCGTCTTCATTGAATAGTTTTCGTTGTTTCGTCACTTTGTGTTGTTTTGCTGTAGGCGTGGTGGACGTCATCTACACCCGCGCAACAAAGTACTTTCGCAGTGTCGACGCTGGATTTGCGGTGCATCCCTGGAAATAAGTTCAATGGTAAGTCAATTTTTTCTAAGTACATTTAAAGTAATATACAAAAAGAGGGAGAAAACTATGTAGAATGTAAATGATAATTCCGCGTAAATTATTTTGATAATGCGTTGATTTGTATTCGGCGTTACCTATGAGCCAGGGTGCGCAGGCGGCGTCGTCCGCGATGGTATGCGGCAGAGGGAGCGAGTGGCGAACCATCGCTCCGTACAGGCCGTACTCGGCCATGATCGTGCTTCCTCCCCAGCAGTTGGCTCCCTTTCGCCACTTGGCTCGTCGATTCTGGAACCAAACCTATTCGTATCCCATACAAAACATTTTTTTTAAAAAAATATTAATACTTGAATAACAATAACGTAGAACGTATACAGTGTACTATATCATCTATATGACAATAATAACGTAGAACAAAATTATTAGTCCAAGAATTTCAAGGTTAAATAGGCTGACGTAATACGGGTGCAACGAAACATTTAGATCCCGATAACGTATGTTAAAAAAAAAATACTCTGGATAACGATAAGTTCCGCAAATAATTTTGAGTCTGTTATACCTCTGTATAATAATTATGTAGTCTACCGTCGAATCGTAAATGATCATTGCCGAAAGGGCGAAGCAAAGGGCATATCAATACGAATTACGCGCAATAGAAACCAAAAGGCCCATAGCTTATCTAATCAATTTGTGGAAAAACTGCTACTGCAATGTTTAAAAATATTAATTTCCTGTTCAAACCCAACCCCCTAATACAAGTATACTCGCTTCGAAATAGAATACCAGCTCTGTTTGGTTTAATTTTATATTTTATTGCGCCGTAATAATTTATTACTGTATTGTAAAAGAAATGTAAGGAGTTAAGGCTTATTTTTAACAAGCTCTTCTTAATATAGTCGATAGATATAAATTATTGTTTGGACAAAATAAATGAATGAGTTTCTCAATTATTAATTTCTAATCTGCCTATCCTATACGTGCCGTTACTACTTGTAAGTGAATAAAATTCCGGATTTTTGTATAATTAAATAGTAACATTGATGTTTGAACTGAGATGGAATGGGAATGAGAAAGGGAATGTGTGGTCTTACAGATCTAACTGAAGGTTCTCCTTGAGCAAGGTGTGTTTTGAATGACAAATTATTCTACCCTAGGTTCATTGCTAACACGGCTGAGCCAGGTAAATGGGAAACGTTGTTGACGTATTTTTTTTTTTTTTTTCCTTCGACTGAAAATGAATGGTTTAATTTTCTAACCTGAATTCTGTCTTCGGGAATTTGCGTTTTAGCTGATAGAGCTTCTCTACACTTGACGTCGGGGTAGTGAGTCTCGTCGAACGTCTTCTCTAATAATTCGACTTGGCAGCTGTTGAATGTTGTTCTGAAATTTAAGGTCAATTTTTTTACCTGATTTCTTTTTACAATATTATTGTAGCAATTTTATAAGGTGTAAAAACTTACCTATGACGTCGCTTTTTCTGTTTTTGGTTATTCGCACCTTGAATTAAAAATACAGTATTAGTATAGTTGGTGAATTATTATAATTACCGGTTTTCAAAAAAAAAAAAATTAGTTGGGCTATAAAAATACCATAACAAAATCCTAAATAATAGTAATTGATCTTTTTAATTCAATCTTTTTGTGGCAATCGCAACGTAAATTTTATTACAAACTGAGATCCGCGTTAAGCGAGATTTAATTTTTTTTTTTTTAAAAACAAGTTTTTTTGTGCCTGTTTTAACTTTTAAACTTTGGATTTTTATTCTTCTAAAATTTTTTAAAATTGTTTTTTTGAGAATAAAGGTTATGTAGAATAAACGTTTCACTAAGAAAATCTCCCGGCATAAAGCAAAATTGGATTTCCAAGCATCGCCAATTTGATAGAGTTTTTACTGTAATGTAGACGACTGTAGTCCCTATCGAAAAATTCAACATGAAAATTTAACGAAACATTTTATTTTATTATTTTTTTTTTTAATTAAATTTAGTTATTTTTTCTCGAACGAGTTCAATGTAGCGCGTAAATTACCACATCATTTTTTGCGTTATGTTAAAGTTTTACTGTTAAAAAAAAAATGGCAGCAACAGAATCATGAGGGCAATATTTTAGTGACAATTTGTGGAGTCCAGTAAGCCCTCGATTTGACTAAGGCACCCGTTTCGCTAAAACTCTAGCCCCCATCATATTTTAAAAATCGCGCAAATCAAGGGTTTACCTACGTACAGTATATACCTTAAGTTTATCGTAAACTTAGTAAATTTGAGCAATTGGTGGAACGACAATTTTTCTTTTTTGTAACAGTATTATGAAAATGAATATAAAAATGATTACTTGAGGTTGTTGATGAGACTTTGTTGGAATTGAGAAGTTGAAAGTCGGATGAAGTGAAGATGGGCGGAGGAGTGTTCCAGCTGTAGTTGAGATCGAAGGAAGACGGTGTTTCGAGCTTGGGCTTATGTTCGGCAGCAAGAGGTAGGGCGTGAGTCCGAGTTAGACCTAAGAGCTGCTGGATGTGGAAAGGCGACGGCCGAGATGGACGCAGGCCGGGAGGAGAGGCACGAGAGGCGGTAGGAACCATCGCGCACAGATTCTCATACATCGTCGCAATTAATTAATAAATCGCGATAATAATTATTGTTATGCTACGGTAGCTATATAAATGCTCGACAAATACATATTTTTTTACCCGTTTGAGACTAAATATTTTTTTCGTCCTTTGATTTTTCTGAAATATTTTGTTGACGATGAAACGGAATAGAGAGGCTCATTTGGCAGTTTTTTTTTTTTTAAAGCAGATGTAACGAGGACAAAAGATGAAATTTTAATAAAAGGAGCTTTTTTTTCTCCTTATCTCTTTGGAGATGATTGAACTGAATGATGGATCGAAAGGGCCAATGACGTCGGCTCTTGGAATCTATTGATTGCTTTTGGAACCAATCGCGTTTCCCCTCTTCACTTAAATCCTTTCTCGAGTTTTATATTAAATTTATTTCTCGCTTAATCGAATGATGAATGGGAGTGTCGGGACATCGAAATCTAAGCGGAGAAAAAAAAAACCCCCCTCGTTTTTTCGCAGCTTTGTAAGCTAAACGAATTTTGTAAGTCAATTGCATTAATTATGATTCATTTTTTTATTAGGTTGTGTTTTAATTGATTTATTCAGGAATAAAAATTGGACGATGTAAACGTTTCGGGAAAAAAAATGAAACGGAGTCTGCTGTAAAACCGGGACAGTAAAATGTTTTTAATAACGTTTATAGTTTATACAGTAGTAACGGACAACTAGAACTTCTTAAAACTCGTCGAGTCTGAATTTAAAATTTGACAGGTTTACTGGTTATAATGTGTTAACCGGCGATTCCCCGATCCAGTCGAGCAAGGAAAGCTTAATTTTTAAAAGGCGCTTTTTTGTAAGTTTGAATAATTTTTTTTAAGAAGTCGATGAAGTTATGTCGCAAAATAGTGTACATGGAAGGACGATAATTTTTTTATTTAGGCTATCTATCGTAAAGGCTAATTGAACGCAATAATACTTTTTATTCTGGCGAAAGGAAAATAATAATTTAGCATTAATCGCCGATGTGTGAGCAGCTACTATTTTCGTAAAGTGTTTTAGCTAAAATTAAATGTTTTTTTTTTTTAATGTTTGTGATAAATAATAATATTGTACTGTACTATAGCAAGTTGGTTTCATTAGACTTTCTGTTTTGTTTTTTTTTTAGTTGGCGAAATTTTTTAATGTTTTGAACGTTTCAGCAAATTAAACGTTTACAACGCTTTCTAATGCTTGTATAAGGAAATACATTTTTTAAGATTAGAAATGAAAATTGGTAGAAGTTAAGTTATACCGTACATATTATTATGCACGTTTCGATGAGAGTGATTGGTTTGAAGTGTTGCCATAAAAATGCAATACACTGTAGACCGTAATTTGTAAAAAGAATATTATCAGAGTATTTGCGTTGCGTTTGGTTAAATTTCAATTATTTTTTCTATCGAGTTTTTTTTTTTTTTTATCTCTTCTCAGAAAAAAGGGACGAGTTTGTTCCCGCAACATTTTTAATTCAATTTTAATTTGTAAATTTTTGAAAACGAGTTTCGATTTGATGTACACGTACTGTTGAGTTTATCGATGTTTTGAATCGTTTCTCGATGACATGTGACCCGAACGTTGACTACTGTACTGCGATTATGGAATCGGATGACAATTTCTTTATTTGTGCGGTTGAGAATGGAACAATCGATGTTTGGTAAACACGTGAGGAAAGCGTTTTGTGAGGTGAAAGCGGGCGCTACGGGAGGTAGTGTTGTCAGGATAAACCTTTTCACATGCCACTCTCGTACGCGGTTAATCTCAGGGATCTTGAGGGGGGGTGATCACAACAGGGAGAGAGAGTGAGACACAACAGCTGTCAATCATTTCTGACATTTTTATTGGTGAGTGTGCAGGAGGCGTGGCTCCGTGTTCAACCCTGACAGATGAATAGGTGGGGTCAGGAGGTCAATTGGACCATACCACAACCGATTGGCCCATTTACGTCACGTTTATATGGTTTCTCTTCTATAAAAGTTGAAGAAAAAAAAAATGAACTGAATTTAATTTAAAATAAACAGAAATTTGAATTTTTTTTTTGTTTAAATTTAAATAATTATTTTTGAAATTTTCTACATACTGTACAAGTATAAGTCTCCTTTTATTAGAGACCTTGCGGTTAACGTCTCATAAGCGAATGTGCCCACATCGGACCCATAGCTAAACGCAAGTCGTGCTATGACGTCGCTTTATATGTTAACGTACTTAACGTCGCTTACGTGACGCTAAGCGCAAGGTTTCGTGAGTACAGTCGAAAAATATGGGTTGCGTAAGTTTTATTTATACAGTATTTATAAAAGTTAATAAAATTGTTTTAAAATTAACCGTTAAATATTATTCTTAGCAAATTGAGAAAGACGCATTTTCGGAAAGGCGAGGATGCCGAGAGTAATTTTATTGCCACTGTAAAATGAGAAAAAAAAATCGGGCGTTTTTCGAATGAAAATCCTCTCTTCTCGAGGAAACATTGGATCTACTAACAGACAGGGGGGTAATGTGAGGCTCCTAAAAAGACCTTTGTGAATGAAGTGAATAGCAGCTCTGCAGGACGTAAAAACGAGGTTGTCATATTCGCGATTGAAAACGTCGCCAATTATTTCCATCCCTACCACCTGAGCTCTGTGTGGTGTGATGGTTAGTATGAGGGGGCAGGTTATCGCTGATTGACGTTTTTATCGCTAGAATCTCTATCGAGGGGGGCGTATTTTGAGAAATCGTCACGCACTCGCGTCATATCTACTGTATTCAAAACGGACAAATTGAATGAGCGTCAATTGATGTGGGTCTCGATCATACAGTACACTACATTGCCTATTCAACCTCATAAAATGACGCGAGTATTGCAAAATAATTATTGTCAAAAACGATGGATATACATGGGACCTAATTGCGGCTCGATTAACTGTCAATCTCAATACCATAATCACAAACACAAATGCAGAATGCAATTCATGTATTTATGAATTGAAGTAGAAAAAAAATTTGAGTTAAAAAAATATTCACCATATTACACTGTGATTATATTAAATTTTAAACGTTTTATAATGCGTGCGGAGTGAGATTCATTTTAAGAAAATATTTGAATTGAAGTACTTTTGAAAGTACAATACTGTATAATATTGCAATTATGCACAGAAATGATTACTTTACTAGGCCTACATTAATATACTGGTAGTTAAAAATAAAGTAAATACAATACTGTATTTGAAAAGCATTTTGTAAACATTAAAATAATAATTAAAAAGTGCATGCAGCCTACTGTATCATTACAAGGATCATTTTAATAACGTTTTCGGTTACAAATGGGCGATATACGAGTACAATACAGTACAGTAGGCCTACTGCATGTTAATAATATAGGGTACCGGTACTGGCAATTTAAAGCCAAAGACAGACTTATCCATACTAAATTTTTAAATGTTTACTGCAAATACTGTACCACTACCAACAAAAAGACTGAGTTACATATTATCATTCAGCTATAAATATTATTACGAACGGCAAACTATTTTCTTTAAAGGTGTAAAACAAAATTAGGTTTTTCTTCAAGTAAGTTTGAATGCATTCTGAGCCTAATAATAAATTTTAAAGTTAATTTAATTAAAAAGCATTGTGATCCAAACCATTGCAACTATAGTCTAATGACTATGCTGTAATATAATTATAATAGTACATTCACGTACCGTACTATACAGTAATACTATTATATTATATTACTCTTATTTTGTTATTTTTGCACGTTTAGTAATAATAATAAAAAAAATGACAAGATTGTTTGAAATTACAGGAAAGTTAAGACTTTAAGCTTAGTGAAAAGGGCTATATGACTTGTGTGGTGACGGTGAAAGGGCACTTTCTTTATTATATTAACATAAACGTCAATCAAAATCGTTGTTAATTATTTCCATCTCATCTGACAGCATTGTGGGGTGTGGGGAGAATGTGGAGGGTCAGAGGTGATGAGGGTTCGAAAAGAAAGACTATTAAAATGATTGACGGATTTATCAATTGTCCCCAATTTGGTGGGCGGGATTTATTGAAATTTTCTTTATATATCCAACAGTGCTGTCAGATTCTATTTTACTTGTACGGAAACCAAATTATGAAACTAATAATTCGGCTGGTTTAGTCGCGCTGACGAAGGGCTTCCCTGTGGGTCTATTGAGATGACCGTGAAGCCGGGTGGCGAGGTGGTGCAGGAGCTGGACGCAGGTGAGCAGACACGCCCCTAAATAAAAGCCGATGATCCCGCCCACTTCGCTGAGCAAGGCGTAGAAGGTGTAACTCCGGCTCTCGCGCAGGAAGTCCGTCTCTGCTCTTCCGCTGCCCACGGTTACGACGGTACTATTTTCCAAGTAGTTGGAGTCCAAGTCCAACTCGAACTTGGATTTCACGCAGGATTTGGTGCAGTTGCACCCGTCAAACATATTTTGCTGCTCGAAGCTGACTTGGAGCCATTTTGCGGTTTGCTCAATCTCTTCTTCGTCGCAATCTGGTAGATGGTCCACTGTGGTCATGAAGGGCATCCTGAGTTCAAGAAAGAATTTATGAAAATAATCAGAATTAATGTGCGGATTTACTCACAGTTTAATACTGTATATAGTGTTTAGCATTAATAATACCGTATATTTAGCTTTTTTAGTCGTTTGTATTAATTTACATGAGATTTTAAGTAAAAGTGTTACCGGGAATAAAATTAAAAAAAAATTGCGTTAATAACTTAATATTTTGTTTAATTAATGTTAATGGCTATTTTTCGGGTGTTACTGTAATAATTAGTTAAGTTATTAAATAGTGAGGGTTGCGCGTTACCTGCACTTGGATGTTTCTCGTGTAATGGCGTTATCAAGACATGCTATTATGCACATTTTATGATCGGTATTGGATTGACAAGGCCGAGTTGGAACGTTTTCGTACATCATCTAAATTTCAAAATAAACGACAGAATTTGTTTTTATTGCATTCAAAATAATAATTATTATGATGAATGACTTTCAGTAACGATATTTTTTGGGGCTTACTTTTTTCCGAACAAAACTGATGAGCAGGTCGTCATCTTTTTCGATGTCTTGGATTTGAGTGACGCATCCATAGGCGATATCAATCTCGTTATCGTGCAACAGTATCTGGTCGAAAAAACACAATTATTTAAAATCGCTTTATTTACACTTTTTTTAAAAAAAAAAAAAAAAAAAAAAAAAACAGGGGGTGGGTGGAAAAAAAAGACACTTACTCGCCAATTTTTTGCGAAGCTCGAATTTATGTAAAAGCGGTTAAAACCGATTGTCGCGTTCAGTTGTTTTTCTAGAATCAAATTTAAAACGCAAGGTTCAAATTATTACCAGTACACATGACAGTATTAAAAAAGAAATAAAGATAAACAAAATGTTAGGGAATAACTAAAGAAATTAAAATTTATATAAAATTTTGATTAGGTTTTATATTGAAATTTATTAATGAGAACCTAAATTGATGGTGTAAGCCGGACCAGTGGTTGAGTTGTGGCTTGTCCATTGATCGGTGTCTTTACAACTTCCTAAGGTCGTCTCTATTGCAGCTTCGCACTATTCGTTTTCCAAAAAAAAAATTTTAAAAGATATTAATTAACTTACTTAATTAGCTTTATTTAATAAGCTTGCATTTGTCATGGTTTGATAGAACGGCATCGTGGATTCGTTCCGCTTTGGCCAACGTCTGGGACAAAAAGTGATGTAGGGAAAGGGTTCTTTCTCTGCCAGTTCGAAGGTCAGCATTACCGGGTAGGTGAAGAAGTATGTGATCCGTTCGCTGATCTGTCTTAACGAGATGAACGAGCAAACGATGAACATTAGGATCCAGATGACTTTGAGAGCGAAAGTTTGGTTCTTGTGTTGAATGGCTGTTAAACCAGGGACGCCTAAATTCACATTATCTTTCGCCATCGTCATCACACACAAAAAAAATTACATCAAGTGAAAGAAAAATTTAATAGAAAAAATAATGCGTTTGATATCGATTAGCTGAATTTAATATTATTTTGAAATGGGAGTTTCGTAATGCGCTCGCTTTCTGATAAATTATTTAAATGAATCGATTTAAAAAAAAAATTATTTACATTGTTAAAAAAATGTATAGCATTGGTATAATTGCTTAGTAAATATTTTATTTGCTTTAATGTAATTGAAAAACAAAATATTTTTTTACTTGATATAATACCGTTTTTTTAAACGTTGTATTATGCGTTTAAAGAAAATAAGGTGTGTAGGTAAACTAATATAAGGTGACCTCTAATATTAAATTGGGGATCAGAACTAGAAAATTGATTCGCCGATATTGATACATGCACCGTTTCATATCGAAACTCAATTAGAAAATGCAAAATGTTTGAACATATCGCAATAATCATTCACTGCGGCATTCATTACTGTACTTAAATATTATTGTGCGCACGAAAAAAACTAAAAATTTGCAGGGGATACGTTTTAAATATAAATATTAGGCAGAACACTTAATAACGCACTGACATTTAAAAACAATAAAAATAAAATACCTTATACAAATAGCTAGGAGTAATTAATTTTGCTTTAATTTTAAATTGTAGAAACAGTCATAAATCGCATGTTGTGGTCGGTATAATGCATAAATGTGCAAACTACTGTTTAATGACTGTTCAATTTAATAACTGGATGGGGGTAGTGGTTGGTCAGTCTTTCGAATGCGTTATGTGTTTTCGAACGTATGGCTTTCCTTTGGGGGCCGTGATGTGGGCGTAGAGTCGGGTGCTTAGCTGCTGAATTAGCTGGACGAAAGTGACTAGACACGCTCCCAGGTAGAAGCCGATGATCCCGCCCACTTCGCACAAGAGGCTGTATCCGGAGTAGCTCATCTTCTCGCGCAGAACTTCTGTGCCACGCGGAAAACCTCTGTCGATGCCAATATAGGTTTCATTTTGTAGTTGGTCGGTATCAATGTTTAGCTCGAATTTCAAACTTTCGCACGCCTTCACGCATTTGCATTCGTCAACTGTGTTTTTCGTTTCCAGGAGATAATTAATTGCCCATATCGTCTTTTCTCTATTAACACTATTGCATAATGGCAGGTGCTTCACTGTGGTCATAAATTCTAATCTATTAGACAAAAAATAATTTTTAGCATCTTAAAAATATACAATTATTGTGTCGATTGCATTACGACCTGCAATTTGTATCGAAAACTTTAGGAATCAAGTCATCTAAGCATTTTCTTGTGCACTTTCTGTAGTCTTTCTGCGATTGGCACGGACGAGTTGGAACGTTTTCATATATTATCTGCTTAATAATTCCTAATATTTAGTAGTAAACTATAAAAAAAAAATCAATTTTACTTTTTTTGTGGTAAATGTGACTTGCAGCATGGAATTGTGATCGATGTCGATAGCGGAAGATAAACATCCGTAAGTAATGTCATCGTCGTCTTCGTGCAGTAGTAACTACTCGTATGGAAACATTAGTGTTTTTTTTTTGCGTGTTTTTTTTTTTTTTTATTTATTTGTTAAAAACCTTAAGAGTGGAATCTTCTAAATGTCTTCTTAGAAATTCTCTTTCATTGCCAAAATCAAAGAATGCCACGTAAGGCCCCGAAATGTTCGCTTTTTCTGCGTAAGAAATTATTCCTCCGTAGTTGAATTACATGGAAGTTAATTTAAATAAATAGCATTTTTGTATAAAAAGAATAAAAAATTATAAAAAGGAGGAAATTATTAAAAGTTATAACTATTTTTTTTTAGTACAGTATTTAGCATCTTTTAGAATTTGAAAGAATTTGATAAATTTCAAGTAGCATTATTAATATTAAGTTAAAAATAGGTTTATTAAGTTACTAAAGTTGAAAGTGTAAGCCATTCCACATGCAGATTGGTGACTCGTCCACAACTCCGGCTGTTTGCAATCCTCAATAATCGTTAGCGGAGATCCGCACTGCGTTTCAAACTGATTATTTATCGAAGTATTCAAAAGGATTTTTTAAAAAAAACATTTAAGCTTACACTGGTTACTGCAGAATAAAATGGCCGTTGTCGCAAACCGTACAACTTGAAGGTGGCATACGACGGGCAGAAAGTGACTCTGGGAAATGGCTCCCCATATGCCAGGTTCAAGGTTAACATGGTCGGGTAGGTGAAGTAGTAATTGACTCGTTCGATGATCATTCTCAGCGCGATGAATGAGCAGACGACGAACATGATGTACCAAATGGCCTTGACCGCCGGCTTTTGAGCCACCTGTTGGCTCACTTTGAACCCTGGAACTTGTAAAACTACGCTTTCGTTCGACATCTTCACTATTAGCAAAAGTAGTCAAAGAAATTCACTTTTATTATTTGTAAGTAAAACTTACGTTTTGGACTGAAAAACTATTAAATTTTAGTAGGATTTTTTCTTTCTCTTTTTAATTTAGCGAATTAATTTTATTGGATTTACATCAATAATGCATTGTTTTCGTTTTTGAAATGAGGAAAAAGAAAGAAAAATAAAATAAAGTAACTTGAATTTGTTGTAGGAAAATATTCGGTTATTTATAAACTCAATCTATATTGACTTTTTTTTATTAAGTTATTATTATTATTATTAGATAAAATACGTACGAATATAATTGGTAATTTTAGTTAACTTAACATTGAATGATAAAAAGTTTGGCGTTACGGTAGTACAATTGGTTGTTGAATTCTATTCTTTCAAAAAACATACTAAGCACTTATTATAATTATTATAAAATTAGAAAAAAAATTCAATTTAATTTAATAATTTTATTGAATTGAAATTAGTGTACAGAATATTATATGAAGACGTGTTTAGCGTTGGAGGTTACATAATTATGTAGGAAAGCCGCAGTCCTGCGTGCTCTCTTTTGTGCAATTTAACAAAGGTGAAAGCTTTCGGTACTGTTAATTTTAATGAGTGGATTTAGGCAGCGGTTGGTTACAGCATGGGCAGTCTTCCGAATGCGCCATGTGTTTTCGAACGTACGGCTTTCCTTTGGGGGCCGTGACGTGGGCGTAGAGTCGGGTGCTCAGGTGCTGAATTACCTGGATGAACGTGATGAGACAGGCTCCCAGGTAGAAGCCGATGATCCCGCCCACCTCGCACAGCAGGCTGTATCCGGTGTAGCTCATCCTCTCGCGCCGAATTTCAGTCCGCTCGCGTCCTTTAATTACCGAAATAAAGGTTTTGCTTTCGTTTTCGTCGGTGTCAATGTCTAGTTCGAATCTCGAATCTTCGCAAGCCTTCACGCATGCGCATTCATCGACCATGTTTTTCGTTTCCAATTGCTCGTTAATTGACATTGTCATAAAATAATGATCGCGCTGGTCGCTTTCGCATGATGCTAAGTGCCCCACTGTAGTCATAAATTCTAATCTATTATATAAAAAAAAAATTATTTTAACATCTCTAAAAATAAGTAAAAGTTCTATTATGACCTGCAGTTTAGATTTCTAAGGTGAATGAAAACGTTTTCGTAGCATTTTGTTAGGCATTTTCGGTGTTCGCTTTGCGATTGACATGGACGAGTTGGGACGTTTTCATATATCGTCTGTTTAGTAATATTTTTTTTTTAGCAGCTTTTATGAAAATTTAATTAATTAGGAAAAATTAATTTTACTTTCTTTCTGGTATAAGTGAGGCGCAATTCGATGTGCGGATCGATGTCGATAGCGGAAGTGACGCACCCGTAAGTAATGTCATCGTCGTGATCATGCAGTAACAACTATATAGACATTGTTTTTTAGTTTTTTTTTTTTTTTTTTAATTACATTAATTGCTAAATACATTAACATTACTTTCCACACGGAATCTCCATACTTGGATTTAAATTCGCTTGAATTGTCCGCTTGAAAATAAGCAAAATTAACTCTTGAGTTGTATGCCTTTTCTGCGTAAAAAAAAAAAAATACTGTATATATAAATTACTTTCTCAAATATAAAATCTAGCAAAAAATGACTCATTTTCTAAAGTATTATATGTAAGTCATTAAGAATAAAAATTTTTTTTTATCGCTCTTTGTTAAATTTTAATTAACGCTGAGGTTAATATTAAATTAGAAATAGGCTTCGTTTAGAGACGCTACCTAGATTGATAGTGTAAGCCATTCCATTAACAGATGGGTGACGCGTCCACAGGTCCGGTTGCTTGCAATTTTGCCATTCCGAAAATATGCACTGTGTTTTAAAGTAGGGTACATATTTAACCGAAGAATTTAAAAGTCTATTTACATTATTTTGTATTTGAGCTTACTTGGCTTATTACAGAATAAAATGGAGGTATATCGTAATGATCAAAATGTTTGTTAATGAAAGTATCTGCAGTAGGGCAGAAAGTGATGCTCGGAAATGGCTCCATTTCGCTGGGAGCAAAGATCAACTTGGTGGGGTAGGAGAAGTAGTAAATGACCAGTTGGATGATCATTCTCAGCGAGATGAAGGAGCAGACGCCGAACATGAGGTACCAAATGACCCTCAACACCGGCTTTTGACTTACGTGTTGGCTCACTTTGAACCCGGGAACGTCGACGTCTAAACACTCGTTCGACATCGTTTGAGATGATCAAACAAATTGAACTTACTGCATTGACAAGTAAAAGTTTGCATTCAGTATTTATAATAGTACGTAGCCAAAGTTTTTTCCTTATTCTATTTAATGATTGTATTCAAAACTTATATTTAAATAGTTTATATTTTTAAATTACCGGATTAATTTTATTGAATTTGTCCCGATAAGGCTTTTAGTTTTAAATTGAGCAGAAGAAAGAAAAAAAATGTAAAAGTGAATTGAATGTGTCGTAAAAAAATAACGCCTTATTTTTTATTTAAATTTATGTCGATTTTTATTATAAATTATGGGTATATATAATCAATAATTTTAAATTAAGTTATATTAAATGATTAGAAAAAATAAAATCCTTTTAAAGTACTTCTAAAATTTAGTTTAATAGTATTTTTTTTCCTTTTTGTTATGCAATAAAAGCTAAATGTATTTCGGTCATATTAAATTTCGGTAGAAAGCGGTCAGATAATCTAAATAACTAAAATTGAAATGCTCATGGTACGGTAAATGTAATTGATTGTTTTAGTTAAATTTCATAAAAGGTGTTATTAACGTTAGTACAATCTGTCATTGTTAAATTCCAATCTTTCGAAAAACCGTCAACAAGCGTTCAAAAACATGTCGTTATTATCTCTTAAATTACACAAAACAGTGAATTGAACATTTTATTTTAAATAGAGGAAACAGTTAAAATTTGCGTATTGCTATAGGTATATTGCTACGATGTGTAAGATATTGACAAATTCATTGAACGGATGGGGGTAGCGGTTGGTTACAGCAAGGGCAGTCTTCCAAATGGGTCATGTGTTTTCGAACGTACGGCTTTCCTTTGGGGGCCGTGACGTGGGCGTAGAGTCGGGTGCTCAGGTGCTGAATTACCTGGATGAACGTGATGAGACAGGCTCCCAGGTAGAAGCCGATGATCCCGCCCACCTCGCACAGCAGGCTGTATCCGGTGTAGCTCATCCTCTCGCGCCGAACTTCAGTCAGCTCGCGTCCTTTAACTACCGAAATAAAGGTTTTGTTTTCGTTTTTGTTTTCGTCGGTGTCAATGTCTAGTTCGAAACTCGAATCTTCGCAAGCCTTTACGCATGCGCATTCATTGATCATGTTTTTGGTTTCCAAAAAATTCCTAATTGTCCAAATCGTAGTCCAGGAGCTCATTTCATCGCATGGTGGCAAGTTGTCTACGGTGATCATAAAATCTAATCTATTATTATTATCAACCCGGTATAAAATAATTTAAATCAGCATCATCATCAAAGGAAAAAATAGAAAGAAAAGTTGTGTACATGTACAGTGCATGTATTAATTTTATAACCTGCAATTTGGACTGTTAATACGCGTGAACACCCGTTCTAAGCAGTTTATTGAGCATTTCCGGTGTTCATTTGGTGATTGACACGGACGAGTTGGGATATTTTCATAAATCGTCTGTTTAGTAATCTCGTTTTTAGCCTGTAATATTTAAATGCAGTATAATTAAAATTAATTCATTTTACTTTCTTTCTCGTAAAAGACAGGCGAAGTTTGGTGTGCGGATAAATGTCGATAGCGGAAGTGGCGCATCCGTAAATAATGTCATCGTCGTGATCGTGCAGTAGCACCTACAGTATGCAAACAATTTTTTCAAAAAATAGGCTAACCATTTGGTAAATTCCTTAATATTACTTTCCACTCGAAATACTCGAAAAACTCGGCATACTCGTCATAACTTGGAGAAAAGTTGATATCATTGTCCCTTTGAAACGTAGCATACGAAATACTCGAGTTGTACGCTTTTTCTGCGCAAACATTTATTAAACATATTAAAATCAATTATAATAAAACAAATAACTCATTATTAGGTAATAATTTCTGTATTTAATACTGTTTTTATCTCCTTTTGTTTAACTTTAGGCTTTTACAAATTTTCGTCAATATTAATTTAAAAATAAGTTTAAGGAGCGCTACCTAAATTGAGGGTGTACGCCATTCCATAAACAGATGGGTGGCTTGTCCACAGTTCCGGTTGTTTACAATCTTCCCTTTTCGAATATTCGCACTGTGTTTTAAGTAAGTTATTTAACAGAAGGGTTTATTAAGTAGCTTTTCAATTGAGCTTACTTTGGTTATTGTAGAATAAAATGGTTCCAATGTTGAGAAGTATGGAGACGGACGACAGAAAGTGATGCTGGGAAATGGTTCCATTTCGCTGGGAGCAAAGGTTAACATGGTTGGGTAGGAGCAGTAGTAGATGACTCGCTCGATGATCATTCTCAGCGAAATGAAGGAACAGACGATGAACATAAAGTACCACATGGCCCTCAAGGCCGGCTTTTGGGTAACCTGCTGGCTCACTTTGAACCCGGGAACGTCCACGTCTAAACACTCGGTCGACATCTTCGCTATGTAATAAAGTTCAAACAAATTTAAATTATAGTACATGTACATGCATTAGCAAGCAAAGATTTACGAGGGTAGGCTGATAAGTAATGCCTCCACCTCCATATCTTTTGAACGGATTGGAGCACTGTCTTCAAACAA